>SNQJ01S0014631.1:132884-144007 GCA_010110895.2 Picea sitchensis
ATTAGGAAATGTTAACCAATTATTTTTATTTCCAATAATCAAGTCAATGTTAAATGTATTGTTTTAATATTATAATGATACAATTTAATTTATATTGATGTCCTAATATATGTCAGTGCGTTTAGGTTTAATGGTTAAGAACATGTATGTGTAGGTCTAATGGTTAAGAACGTGTATTTCTTCTTAAAAATCAACAAGTTCAAATCCAAAAGGGGTAGGAAGGTAGGGTAAAATTGTTCCTGCCAAGGTTGTATGTTTTTTCTCAACTTGCTCACTTCCAAACCATTAAGACCTCTTAGGAGTTCAAACAAAGATCCATACGACCCGTCACAAGTAGTTGGAGATTTTTCATACATATATTATGCACAAGGACAAGTAACATTTCACCTACTCCTAATGATAAAAGCTAGCACTCAATATACTTTAAATATAGAAAATAAAAACACTTTATCTTACAATTTCATAACATATTAACCTATAAACACATATATAAAATAAATAACACTTTATCTTAAAATTTCATAACATATATATATATATATATATATATTTTAAATAAAAAGGTGGATCATATTATATTAACATAAACATCATACAGTAACTGTTGGTGATGCCAGCTATCCTGCCTAAGCAGGAAACCGGGACAGTTGGACACCCTGAGCCAAGTGTTATTATGTTATCAAAATAGACATAGATTTTCCCTGCCCGTAGGAAACCAGGGTTATCAAACTTATAAGTTTCAAAATGTATGCCATAGCTAGATTTAAAGGAACTGAGCAAGCTAACTGAACTAAAGCTAACAGAAGTGCCCCTAACCGAAATCATCATTTAACCTTTTTACCCGTGCGCTTCCTCTCGCTCCTCTGTTGTCGCCAGCCTGTTGGAAGTGAGTACGTCTACGCGCATGTCGGACATTGCCGCTGTGGAAGATTCTTGGAGTGGGCCGCAAAGAGCATGTCCAGCCTTTGGTCTATCCTGGCGAGGCAAAAAACTTGGTCATCCATTAGACTCCTGAGCTCAAAGATGAGTGGAAGGTGCCATAATTCGGAGAAGGATGGTTGTTCCAGCCCGCCACTTACGCCGGAGGCTTGGTGCTCGGAGTCCATCGCTTCTTTGGTCAGATGCTCCGGTAGCGTTACCGTCCCTGTGGTGGCATCGAGAGGGGTCTCCTCTTCCACGAAACAGGTGGGGAAGAAGTCCTCCGAGCTGTTCGCATTGAAGTTCTACGGAGTGACCCCTTGCGGAGGCTGGTCTTCCTTTCCGAATTCAATAGTGGGGTGGCTCTGCATGGCTTCCTCCCACGAGATTTCCTCTACATACGCCATGGGAGGCGTGCGTGGTCTTCTTCTGCATCGAGTGGATGCTATAGCTAGTGCCCGTTCAAACTTCCTCTGTCGTTGGCGCCGAGATTCATCCATGTACCAGGCGGCACCTCTGTGTGATTTCCCTCTTATCCTTGGCATCATGGAGACCCTGGAAGGGGCCAAGGTTTCGGGCGGACTGGCTTCTCTTCTCCAGAGCTTCAATAGGGGCCTGAATCTCTGCTCCGATGAAGTATGCTACGAATGCTCTGGTAGAGTGAACACTACGAGGAGCCAATGCGTCTCTGCGCAATTCATCACTGTGATAATGCATAAGGCTACCGCGACCGCCAAAGCCATTAAGGCTGAGTGCTGGGTGCGTTGGAGGCTGGTACATTTCCCTCGCGCGAGGAGGCTCGTCATGAGGTGGTGGCTGTTGTAAACCATGGCAAATTAATGGTGAAGGGTAAGCTCGCCGATTGATACATTAATACTGTGTCTCGGCAACTGCCCGCGTGTTCTCTGCTGGCTACGTGGCACCCCATCCATGGGAAAATTTCATAACATAGTAACCTATAAAGATCTTTACAAAAGTCCTTAATCCTTA
The DNA here is from genome assembly GCA_010110895.2 of Picea sitchensis. NCBI lineage: Eukaryota > Viridiplantae > Streptophyta > Pinopsida > Pinales > Pinaceae > Picea > Picea sitchensis. The sequence goes on from SNQJ01S0014631.1 coordinate 134,793, forward strand.
GATACTTTGAGCATAGGCTTCTAAAACCTTATATCGACAGTTCTTGCTATCCGAAAGTTGGTTTAATCCCTATTTGAATTAAAAAATATAATATTAACTTTAATATTTATTTGGTAAAAGGGTAACTTTAATATTTATTTGTAAAAGGGTCAAGCTTTCTAGTACTTGAGATTTAGTTTCGTCTAATTGTAAATAGGGATTTTGAAATTTTTTTCCTTTATGTTTTTTTTTACAAGAAAAAACGTTAATATTTATTTGATAAAAGGGTCAAGCTTTCTAGTACTTCAGAGATTTAGTTTCGTCTAATTGTAAATAAGGATTTTGAAATTTTTTGAAATATTTTTTCCTTATGTTTTTATTCACAAGAAAAAACGTTTAAATTAATAAATATAAATAAACTTTTACATAACACTGTGAAACATTGTTTATGTTCCTTTTTCCAACCTCACAAAATTCTGTTTTTTTTATTTTATTTTTAAAACTGCATTACTTTAGCTCATTAAATACAAGTTCCCTTATGTGACACTTTTAAATCAATATTGAAATAAATATGCCATTTTAAAACATAAAGTTAAATGCATTCGCGATAGAAATTATATCTTAACTCTTAGCTTTTTATACAGTGGGCAATAAATATGAATGATGAGCTGCATTGCCAGATACCAATTTTGTATTCCTCCAATCTTAAAATTTATTAAAATATGTTTGCCCACATGCTGTAAACCGTTTTATTTGTAAGGAATTGAACTGAAGTACCCCAAATCACGTTTTCTCCTCACCGAATATTTTATTTTACAACAAAACTCTGTTAACCTTTCGTTTGTAAGGAATTGAACTGAAGTAGCCCAAATCACGTTTTCTCCTGACCGAATATTTTATTTTAGAACAAAACTCACTGTTAACCTTTCAGTGAAAGTTCAGGTTCATGGGCATAGCTGGCGAGCAGATACAATATGCACATGTTTACATCATAATTCCATTACATTAAGCAGTTGTTTCGTAAAAAGAAAGTTTCTGCGCTCCAACCAATGTTCAAAGTAGCCCTTTTCTTCTGGAAAAGGGATAGAAAATCTCTCTGTATATATATCAAGTGGCCAGAACTTGATGCGGCCTATGCTGGCAATAGTGTAGACGACATATGTGAGTTTTTTTAGAAGCCTTCATGGAATCTTCTTACATATACTTTTCTGACAATAAAATATAAAGCTTTATGTATTTAAATCCCTGAACGATTTCCTGTATTCTGCCACTTGGTTTCGCATTCAATTTATATACTTTGTATTATCTTCTAGCAGCAATACGCAAAAGGAATACCATCGGGAACAAAGTTCAAAGATGAAGAAATTTGTAAAAGCTGTCGTTTAAAATATAATGTCAAGATTCCGTCTCCTTACTTCTCGATACCCCGGGTAAATTACTGTTTAAATTAAATCCTAATTATTTTCTATGGCTATACGCGATCTGATGAAACATAATTAAGTCCTAAATAAGTATCTGGCTCTGATTTTTATCGTTCATATTCTGTTATAACTGGTAACTACTAGTAAGGTCATTACACAATGAAAATTTGCAAAGTATGATCTTGCTTTGCTATTAGTTAGGAAATCGTAGTAGCAATCTCTGAACGTACTACAGAAGTCTGTGTGCTCAGTCTATTGGCCAGTTTGTTCTATCTCGTTAGGTGTCACAATGATGTCACGACAACTTGCTGCCAAGAGCACTGGATATAACCATTCAACAGTGACAAATACTGTATCAGAGACCAAAGACAATGACCATCCCATTGTGCTCACCAATATCATTACTGAGAGCAACGGGAATAGGTATTCGCTGATACCAAATATTGTTGCAGAGGTTGATGAAAAAGAGAATTTCAGTATGCCTATCATTTCGAAAAGCAGTGAAAATGAACACAGATCGTTTCGAAGGTATGACGCACTAGCAATGTCCGTTTCTCTGTCTATTACATCGATAGTAGCGAACTTGTACAACCCGGATGATAGATGAGGTGATCCATTAACTTTTCATGGATGAGAACTTCGAAGTTCAGTATATAATTTTCATGTATGAGATCTTCCAACTTCGGTATATATAATTAGATTGAATCTATACTGTCTATTGGGTCTATTGGCTGTATTGACTACTGTATATAATTAGATTGAATTCTTCGAGCCAAGAACATAGGTGAAGCAGCCCTGTATCTTGCCAGCGATGAGTCTCAGTATGTAAGCGGCCATAATTTGGCAGTGGATGGAGACATTACCACTCTAAATAACAGTATTGGTTTGTGAGCCTTTTTCATACAATTCGTATGCTTAATCTCCTCTGTTTCACCCGTATTGCTTTCACCAAGAAATCCGACTCCTGATGGAATTTTCCATTGTTTGAATGAGCTGCGCAATAATTACCGTCTTACATTCTTGGAAGTGTTGTAGTAAAGTGCTTCCTCTCGTATCGATACTCTTGTACAAGTGCATTAGATTTTTTTGGATTAAATATGATGCAAAGGGGGTAAAGCAAATTCTGATGTTAGTTTTTTTTTGATTAAATATTATGCCAAGGAGGTAAAGCAAATTCTCATATGATATCGATACTCTTGTACATGCGCATTAGTTTTTTTTTGGTTTAAATATTATGTAAAGGAGGTAGAGCAAATTCTCATGTTCAGATTTTAAAGTTACGGATTCACGTATCCAGAGATCGTTATAAAATCTTGTTAATATGAACAAAGAACAACTAAACATAAAAGACAAACTAGCTAAACAACAAATAGAAGCTGCTTCATATTTTTCAACCTATGGCCTAAAAACATTAATTGCTAATTTAAAAAAAAATAAAAATTAGGTATGTGTTTGCACTTTTTTAAAACTAATATTAAGTTAATTTTAAAATATTTTTTAAAACTATTAATTTATGATTCTTAATTAGTTCACATTATGTATATTTAATTTACTAATACTAATATTAATATATATATATATATATATATATATATATATATAGACAATCTAGTGGTCCTTGGTTAATATTATGTGATTTTTCTAAGAAAGCACTAGGAAGATGGGTCCCTTCATCCCACAAACAAAGCTTCTTATACACAAATTTGGCACATAACTTTGATGGACAAAATTATGATTCTCTATACACTAACTAACTCTTTTTATATTATAATATTAATATATTAATAACAATATAGTTTGAATATTGTAATTTTTTTTATATACAACTATACCATGGACTATTCTACACCCCCAAGAAATTTAAATATTATAATTTTAATAATAATATAATTTAAAATTACAAATACTTATAATAACAACTCGTATATGAAGGTAACTCTCACGGGGCTAGACGTGTCAACCTTGAGCAACCCATACCACCCAAGGAGTCTAGTCATTGAGCGAAACCAACATGACTTTGCGTGTTGGGCCTAACTAAAAACTTGCTTGACTTATTTGGAATGTGCCTCACCGTCATGTCGTGGCGATCCCAACCATAAATGTTTATAATTGCTGAATTTCAAATGCTCATTTCGCCATAGGCAATATTGCACCTTCTCCACCCAACCATCGACGCCTACGCATGCCTTCCCTTGAGCCAAGCATACTCAGAAAACAGACTACCAAACATGCAATTCTGCTATTATCCATCTAGACTGACTCGTGATAGTCACTGAAGATCATGCCCATTCACATAAGGTGTATGCATACGTTCAATGGACATATCACTAATGTCACCTTGTCACAGATGATACACAATCCGCCACATTGTCAAGACACCCCATCCTCCGCTAGGAAACCAAACATAGCGTCTCATCAGTTGGGCACTCGTCCTTCTTGACGAGACATCCTCCCTGATATTCCTAGTGTTTCCACTAGTACTCCATCATAACCGACTCATAGCTACGCCCATGGTTAGGCCACCAAGGCTACCAAAACATAGGGAATCCTTGAGCATGCTCGACGTGCTTGCTCAATGGCTCATCGTGCATCTTGTCGAGTTGGTCCGACTTTCCCTCCATCACCCAAAATAGAACACACACTTAGCCATCTCGTTGACGAGTGACGTCTTTGTGCTCATCGTAATAGTGCACACCCAAGATGAGTGGTAAGGTGTAACATACTCCCCCACTTAAAATTGTTGACGTCCTCGTCAACATGACCCCATCAACTAAACTGATGAAAGGGGTCTCAGTGGTGGTGAAGAGAGAGTGTCGCAATGCCCATTCAAATGAAGCTCTAATGTCAATTTTCACAGAGATGGACTCATCACCCTTAGTATCCCATACCACCCAAGGAGTCCAGTCATCGATCGGCAATGGCATGACCTTGCTTGTTAGGATTAACCAACAACTAGCTTGTATCATATGGAATACGCCTCACCGTCATGTCCTCATGAACCCGACAAGAGATGTTTACAATTTCGAAAGTTCAAATGCTTGTTTCACCGTAGGCGATGTTGCACCATCGCCACCCAACCATTAGTATGTGCACGCCTTACCCCGAGCCAAGCATACTCAGACCACTGACTACCTAACATACAATCATGTTAACATCCATCTAAAATGACTCGTGATAGTCACTGAAGATCATGCCCCTTCACGTAAGGAGTTTATATACCTTCAATGCACATACCACCGATGTCGCCTTGCCATTGATGATACACAATATACCACATTATCAAGTCATGCCATCCTCCCCCGAGAAGCCAAACATAGTGTCTCATCAGTTGGTCACATGTCCTTCTTGATGAGACATGCTCATGTGTACACCCACGAGTCAGACACCAAGGCTACCAAAACATAGGGCAAGCCGACCATGAACCGACCTGCCCTCAATGGTCGGCTTGTTAGAAAAGTAGGTGTGGTCATTTAACCATAGAAAATATAGCAACATTTTCACCGAACCATAGGCCGAAGCCACCCCTGAGCACGTTAGCCTTGACACAAAATAATTCTCGAAGAAAACCCTAGGCCTGATAGCCAATCAATGTAGTGTACTTATCTCCAGAGCTAGCGCACAAGGTAGAAAGTCCAAACCATAACCAATAGAAATTCCAAGCCTAAAAGAGAAAATACTAGTTGCAGTAGTTGCAGTTGCAGCTACTCTCTAGACTTGCACACTTACTACATTTCTATAGTGCGCACTAGATTTTTGTAGTTGCGAGCTATGTGTGTGCAAATAAGCTCGGGCATCCTATATTTATACTTCTCTTCCTTAGCTGTCTGGGCTGACTTCTCTTTTTGGAGGCTAAAAACTCAATATTAATTATTTTGTTTAGTTGACTTGTCTTCTAGGGTTATTTTCAATGCTTTAGGGTTTCTTCTTGCTTCACAGAATAATTTATTCTTGTGAAGGTTACACGTGGAGGTTTAATACCTCCTGTAGCTACCATAATATCAACACTACCTCCTAGATAGGGAGGTATTTAAAGGTAATGGTCTTGAGCACAAACATACCTTTCAACTAGTAGCATCATCATAGCCACACATGTTATCTCATGATCAAATCATGAGCACCATCATCACTATCAATATCATTTGATAGCATCAATTGTATCATCTCTCAAAGCCATACTCCATGTAAGTAATCAGGCATGATGATGGATAAGTCAGTCACTCCATAGACTGATACATCAACCATTCTTCTAATCCAAATATATGTCCTAGAAGAATAACTATTCCAACACATGTTGGAAGCCACGCCATGGGATACAAGGACTATTCTTCTAATTGAGACATACATCCTAGAAGAATAAATGTCCTGGACCATTTTTCGCCTGGATAATGTCTGCCCACCAACACACTGAATATCCATCTAGCTGATAATCATGTCCAACACTACTAATAGTCTTCATGGAAATCAGAACAATTCCATTCAATAGAACACCACTGTGTCTATCCATAGTAGTACACAACTATTATCCAGTGGTACACAACCACACCATGTAGCACACGACTACTTAAATAATGATGCATAGTCACAACCAATGGAACACATCCACCACAGTAGCATACATCTATTGTCCAGATACATACATTCTCCACAAAAATCATATCATTTGATATCAACCTGCAACAAACCATATCATGATATAAATTGAGTCATTTTGGCCATTTTTCCACTCACATTTGTGAGATCTGGAAGAACATCTCCCCTAAAAAATTAAAACATCAACCATGGGATCTCTAGACTATTCTTCTCAAACACGGAAGAATAATTGTCCTTGATTTCTGAGCGTGGACCATTCACCTAATTGAGCCATTCCTCCGACACTAATCATAGTGCAACCTAGAGAGAATGAGTCTTCCCCAGGGAATGCATGTCCCTGATTGTTGAACCTAGACTATTCACCTAACTGGGCCATTCCTCCGACACCAATAATAGTGCAACCTTAAGAGAATGAGTTTTCCCTAGGGAATGATTGTTCAGACCATTTCCTAATGGAAATGACTGTCGTGCACCAACCTCCAAAAGGAACCATTATTCAAAACTTCTCACAACTATGAACTTCGAAAGAATGATTGCCTAGGGAGGTGGACCATTCTACTTGACCACTACTCAGAGTGACTTCCAAGAAGAATGACTATCCTATACCATTCCCCAACACTTGCCACAAGGGGAATCGTTATCTATGGTACATCAAAAATCTATTGGACCATTTTCATTACAAAAATGATTGTTCAATCTAGACCATTTTTTGAACGAGAAAATGCCTCTCTGTAAAAAATCTCAAGCCACTTTTCGAATTTTCAAACTTAAAAATGACTTCTCATAAATCAATAACACACGAGTGGTCCCTCCCAACCTGGGAGTAATATCTTCCTTTTTCAATAAGGAATTCATCTCCATGAGCCCCAACTTGTTTCTTAAGTATGCAAACTTTTCATCTTGGATAGAGGATTTACGAAAATATCTGCTATCTTCTCATCTGTGGAGATATATTGGAGAACCACTTCTCTTTTCTGGACTTCATCAAAGAGAATATAATTCTTCATGTCAATGTACTTCAGTCTGTCATGGAACATTGGTTCTCTCTGAAGGCTTCATATAGATTTGATCACTACAATATATCATGGCTGAATTCAACACTTTTCTTTCCTTCTCGTGCAAGATATCATGGCAAGACTCAAATTGAAACATCTCCAAGTAGCACTTCTTTGTCATCAAGAGAGTCTGACATGGATTAGAAATCCATCATCCCGGACTTCTAAGTAACAATTCTGATACACTATCTCTGTCATAGAAAGTTTTCACTGCGCTTTTGTCGTATATGAGATACTCTGCATCAAGTTGTTTGAATCCATACAAGGTCTTCTTATATATACATACATGGGTCTCTTTCTAGTATAAGCTTCTTTATCACTTGCTTTATTGGGAAGAACAATATTTTACATGTAAATTCCAATCCATGGATACTACACGAGGTATATTTGGTTTACTGGAACAAGTTGTTGTCATAGTCTTCACTATCCTTCTGGAAGAACATATGAATCTTGCAATGTTTCCATTCATAAGTATTTTTCACATTTTCTTACATAAATTGTTCTTTATCATAACTTCCTTTTCTTCTACTCGATTGCTTCTTAGTGGGTTCAAACCAAACTTGTAGTCTTGTAATTCTCGGTATAATAAATGGTTGTTCTTGATTTTATTTCTTTCTTGGAATATTCATGTTCTTCCTCATGTCTCTCTTTATCTCTTAGGTCCATGGGTTCTTCTGTATGCCCTGAAGATTCAAACTTATTCCTTTCATCATAAAATCATAGAAGTATATGGACAACCAAGGATACTTTAAGGCTTCTTTTCGAAGAAGACTTCTTTTAGAGTCAAACTGAACACATGCAGTTTATCATGGCTACTACTTTAAATAGGAACATGAACAGATACTTCATAATCCTCAATAGATCATATCATTTAGGATTAGCTCCCTCATAATCCTTGCTTCATGCATGAATGCATGCTCTTCTTTTGGAATTATGTAATCAACTCCCTCCATCTAAGAGAGTCCATGTTTCTGTCTGCATACTTATTGCCTTCTGCAAAGTGTCAGAAGTATTTTTCTAATTTCCTCTTGATTTCTAACTTCTTTTCTATTTTGACTTCTTCTCGGTCTCTTTCAAGTTTGATTCTGATTTTGGCTTATCTTGCAGTTGTTACTTATATAATAGCTTCCACATGAATTTTTACCATGGGTTGTCAACGTACTTCATCTTTTCATGTGTATTTATTGACTTGTAGTCGTCGTGATAGCAATCCTTATATTGTTATTCTTCCATAGGTATTGTTTCACTTGAACATCTTATCTTCCAAGAAATAAATATGTAATATATGTACAGAAACTATGAAAACATGGCATGTACAAGAACGTTTGAAGAATATTGTTACCTTAACTTAGAAGAAGTATGTTTTGAAGAATATTGTAGGTTCTGTTTCTTTGGCAAATGATGATTCATCTGTTTCCTTCCTTAAGTCAAACTTCCTCTTATTCCATTAATTCTTGAATTTTGTTGTGAAGTCTTGATCATTGTTTTTCTTTTGGGATTTTTCTTTTGTGTTAATCCTTGAATCTTCTTGTGCACAACAAGTCCAAATTTCTTCAAATGTGAGATACTCCTTTATTGTGTTAATGCTTGTGGAAAATGCATTCCATGTCATGGGAAGGATGTTGAGTACTATATTTACTAGTTCCTTGAAATAATTTATTCAATATCTTGTAGTTGATCTCTTAACTAAGATATTCTCACAAAGTATGCTGTAATTCTTTCATCATCATTCATTTTCATGCCGCGAGGCTCATTCTTGAGACTCATTACTTGTCAAATGTTTCTGACTAAGAAGAGATTAGTTAGGCATCGTACATCTTCTTAGATGAGTTAAGATGAGAGATGTAGTGTATCAAGTGGTATTTTACAAAGTCCACTATGGTACTCATGGAATTGATGTCATTATCCTTGAACTTCTCCATAACTACAATGTTATGAGGTTCCTTCTCTTTTCCTTCTTAAACTATGGTTCGACGATCTTTCCTTTCAAGATATCCAACACTTATTCTTGGCAAGAATGAAGTCAATCCTTGTCTTCCATGCTCTGAAGTTATAAACCCCTTCTAACTTTTTTTTTGACTTCATAGAGTAAGTCATGACAACTATGATTTTGTCAACCTTTGACTTTGACCAAAAACTCAAACTTGACATCTTAGCTTGATGAGAGTAC
>SNQJ01S0014631.1:144087-163278 GCA_010110895.2 Picea sitchensis
AGGTCAATCTCTTCACTTAAGGTGCATCAACAAGAGGGTTAGGGTTTTGTTGCTGCAACAAAAACTTTCACTGCAACTGCAATTGTAACTGAGCAAATCCTCCCAATCTATCTTCCAGTGGTTAAACTTTCTGAAGATAGTGTGGGCCCATAACCTATTAGAAAAGTAGGCGTTCTCATTTAACCGTAAAAAATATAGCAATATTGTCACCCAACCATAGGCCTAAGCCACCCACGAGCACCTTAACCTTCACAAAAAATAATTTTGGAAGAAAACCATAGGCATAATAGCCAATCAATGTAGCATACCTCTCTCCAGAGCTAGAACACAAGGAAGAAAGTCCAAACCATGACCAAGAGAAAATCCAAGCATAAAACCGAAAATACTAGTTGCATTAACTGCAACTCAAGACTTGCGCACTTACTAAATTTATGCAGTGTGCACTAGATTTTTGCAGTTGTGAGCTATGTGTGTGAAAATAGGCTCTCGCATCATGTATTTATACTGCTCTTCCTTAGCTGTCTAGGTTGAATTCTCTTTCTAGAGGATAAAAACATAATATTAATGATGCAGGAGCATCGCTCCACCTCAACACGTGCCAACTATATTTCATGCATGGTGTGCATTCAAGGAAGGGGAAGCATTGTCCTCTCATTTTTTTTCCTCCAGAACCCAAGACCAGATCCAAGAATTAATTGAAGACAAGATGGAAGGAGAAAAACCGTGCTTTCACACAAGCTAGAGATAAGGTTTCCATTAATAGGTTGACAAAAAAATGGATCTGCATCCGATTTGGAGAAGATAGCAATCATTATAATTTTCCCTTTTGAGAGGCATTAGGGCTGGTGATTTGACACCATTTGTTAGCTTGTGAGGGAAGCTTGTAGAGCCCCTCTTATATAAATATTTGAAATTGTTTCCAAGGTTAGGTTTTCTGGGTTGTAGGGAGAGAAACACGGAGAGTCGAGACTCAGTTGTAGCTCGGACTCCACCATTGTAATTTTGCATTCCACCATTAATAATAGAAAATGAAAGTTTTTCAGATTTTACATTTTTGTTCAATGGATGTTGTGTGGTGAATGTATTTTACATGTTTGTGACTTGTAGATGAATGATAGAAATCGTCTGTTGGGATAGAGATATTGATTTCTATCCGAGAGTGTGTTAAGTTAAATCTGGTTCTCTAGGCTAAGTGCAAGGAGTGTGTGACAAAGTAGGGAAAATTTGTGAGCCGACACAAAGTGTGTGTATCTGAACTCAGTGGAGTCAGAAGAGAAGCTATCAGGAGGGCACACCAGATCAATTTACAGACTTAGGGAGAAATTTCAAGGTGGTTAAATCCCTTGAAAATAAAGAATGTGTGGAGAGAAGAACAACCCATAGTCACTGAACACTCTGGAATACTCTACCAGGAGGGCATTGATCTTGTGTGAGAATACCCAAGAGAAACATGACAGAAGGTGTTGAAGAATCCCATAATTGATGAACATTATGGTGAAGGAAGGCTTTGCAAGAAGTGTAACTACAAAGGAAAGGAGATGCCTTAAACCTTTCTATAAGGTTGAGAGAGAAGTCGTCGAATAAATGAGGCAAGCACAAGGAGTGTGCCTAAGCTGTTGAGAGTTCACCTTATAATCTCACGAAGTAGAGCAAGAAACTACTAGGAGGGCATGAGAAAGTCACAGGGGAACCTAGAACCATGAAGGTTTTCAAGCTGAGAAAAGTTGCAGGAGGGGTGCACAGATTTCAGAAAGGATTGCAGAAAGCCTTCGAGAACAGTCTAAGTCTCGAAACGTGAAAATTGTTCTAAGTGTGGAAAGGGAGTCGAGGACTTTCCGAAGTCCCAAAGATAGAGAAGTCACCCATCATCGAGGAAGATACAGGTGGTAGAAGATTGAGAAGTTTGAGAGAAGGAACTTCAAAAGGTTTGCGAGAGAGAGAAAAGGATCTTTGTGAAGTCGTGAAGATCGATTTCAAATCCAGATTGTTGGATCTAGAAGAAAGCATGGCAGAGGATCAATGCGTCATTGATTGGAAATGGGAAGAAGAAGAGTCGAGAGGAGATAGGACTCGCAAAGTCCGAACTCGCAATTCGATGACAACCATTGATTACAAGAAGAGCGTGGACCATAGATCTCATCTTGAAGCATTCATTGATTTAGAAATTGGGAATGAAGAGTATGTCACTCGCGAAAGTCTCGAAGTGCGGGTCATGAAGGGATTTGGCCCACGGTCATAGTCCATGGTCATATCAACAAGGAAGTCTATCCTCTATGGATATTAGTGTTGGCGCAAGAGTTAAAAGCACAAGGAGAGGGTCCACAGGTGCAACATAGTGGGTGTCGAGGAAGTAAAAAGGGAATGTGTCAAGTCAAATCGGTTCCATCAGGAGCCTGACAAGTCATATGACTGGACGACTTGAATGACCCTAGACCAGGAGGTTGTGATGGCCCCTCTTTAGCAGGAGAAAAGTGGGAGGTTGTCTCCAAGTGGTATCATAGCTAAATTTCTCTAAGGAGGAGAGAAGGAGGCATAGAGATAGTGTGATACCAATTAGTATCAGAGCTAAATTTCTCTCAGATGGAGAGAAGGAGGTACAGAGATAGTCTGATACCAAGTGGTATTAGAGCTAAATTTTGGTTAGGCGAAGAGAAGAAGGTCTAGAGATAGTCTGATACCAAGTGGTATTAGAGATAAATTTCTCTCAGGCGAAGAGAAGGACGTACAGAGATAGTTTGATACCAAGTGGTAATAGATATAAATTTCTCTTAGGTGGAGAGAAGGAGCTATAGAGATAGTCTGATACCAAGTGTTATCATAGAAAAAATTCATATGTAGATTTTAGGTGAAGGAAAAGATGAAGATGCTCTCAGTTGTAGAGTGAGCAACAGACTTGTTAGGAACGTAGGTAGAAGGTGAGATGGCCAGTGATGGTCATAAGCTTGGGCGAGGAGAAGTCTAGTCACAGAAGAGAAAGGTAGAGATGGACAAGGAGCTCAATGAAATCCGAGAACAGATGGAGGAACTAACATTCAAGATGCAGCAGGAATCAAAGGTACACTAGAGGTATGAATGGCCTTTGAAGTGGATAGCTAGATGGCCTGTTCATAAGTTGTTAGATAGGAGGCAGAAACAAATGTTAAAAATGTGGTTGAGGCATGCTGAAAACCTCGGTCATAAGGGAAAGAGATATGGAAAGGATCTTATAGGTTTCTAGGTGGGCAATGAGAGTGGATCAGTGGATCTCATAAAATGCCAGGTGGGTAGAAGAGACATCCCATATTTCTAGGTGGGAAAGGGAGAAGAGATGATCTTAGCTGAGATTTAATTGATAGATGAAGAGGAGGCAGGAGAAAGACCTCACTTAGATGGAGATTCATGTGAAACTATGAGTCATGTGAATGAATATGATGAGAAGTTCCAAACTTCCATCAAAAAGAAGGAGGATTAGAGGATTGTTCTAATCATTGGAGGAGTTGAGATATTCCTACCAAGCAACCGAGGATAAGCTAGCATAGATGTTGCATATGCGCCAGGAAGACAGCCAACAGAGACTATCATGGAAGAAAAGGAACCGATATTGATGTTTGTCCCAACAAGAGAACACCCAGTTGAGTTATTCACTTAGTGGGAATTGGAGTTAAAGGTACTGGAGGATTGGTTGGGAAATCCAGAACCAGAAGGTCACTTCTAGGATATAGCCATGTCGGGGAAGATACACCAACAAGATTTGTAGTTGGTGGGAGTTGGAATTGAACCAGCCAAAGAACCAAGAGCGGTAATAGTTGTGCAGAAGCCCAGTGACGAGAGATCTGCAGGAAGGGTGAAGACTGCAACAGAGTGGAAAGCTAAGGCCACAAAAGAAGAATATGTCTTGGGAATTCAGTGTGATTTACCCTTATACAAGGAGCGATTGCAGCGATCTAGTCTACAACAGAAGAACCAACCAGGGGAGAAACTCGACAAGGTGATCAAGGAGATCAGGGAACTGATGTTGAGGTCAGCAACATAATCAGTCAGCACGAGGAAGTTGGATGATAGAAGAACTACATGAGAAACAGAGAAGATCTAGGAGAAGAACCAGCAGAGAAGAGGAGACGAGAGACAGATCCAAGAGAAAGTTTGGGATCCAGGTGGATTTCAGCCACGTTGGAAAGCTCATGAGAAGGATCTCATTATTTTTTCCACTGTGGAGTATGATGCAAGAGCATCACTCCACCTCAACACAAGCCAGTTAGATTTCATACGTGGTGCACATTCAAGGAAGGACAGGCGTCGTCCTCTCATTTTTTTTCCTTGAGAATCCAAGATGAGATCCAAGCATTTATTGCAGACAAGATGGAAGAAGGAAAATTGTGCTTTCGCACAAGCTAGAGATAAGGTTGTCATTAATAGGTTGACGAAAAAATGGATCTGCATCCGATTTGGAGAAGATATCCATCATTGTAATTTTCCCTTTCGAAAGGAATTAGGGCCAGTGATTTGACACCATTTGTTAGCTTGCGAGGNGAAATTTTTTCCAAGGTTAGTTTGGTCGGGTTGTAGGGAGAGAAACATAGAGAGATGAGACTCACTTGTAGCTCGTACTCCACCATTGTAATTTGGCATTCCGCCATTAATAGAAAATGACATTTTTTCCTGTTTTACATTTCTTTTCAGTGGATGGTGTGTGGGGAATGTCTTTTTCATGTTTTTGAATTGTAGATGAATGTTAGAAATTGTTTACAGGGATAGAGATATTAGTTTCTATCTGAGAGTGTGTTAAGTTAAGTCTACTTCTCTAGGCTAAGTGCAAGGAGTGCATGATAGGGAAACTTTGTGAGCCGATGCAAAGAATGCGTCTCCAAACTCAGTGGAGTCAGAAGAGATTCTTCCAGGAGGGAACACCAAATTAATTTATAGACTTGGGGAGAAATTTCAAGGTGGCTAAGTCCCTTGAAAATAAAGTCTGTGTGGAGAGAGGCACAACGTAGAGTTACTGAACACTCTGGAATACTCTGCCAGGAGGGCATCGAGCTTGCATGAGCATACCCAAGAGCAACATGATGAAAGGTGTTGAAGAATCCCATAATGGTTGAACATTCTGGTGAAGGAAGGCTTTGCAAGAAGTGCAACGACAAAGGAAAGAAGATGCCTTAAATATTTCCATAAAGCCGAGGGAGAAGTCATCGAAGAAATGAGCTAAGCGTAAGGACTGCGCCTAAGGTGTTGAGAGTTCACCTTAAAATCTCAGGAAGTTGAGCAAGAAATTGCCAGGAGGGCATGAAAAAACTGTAGGGGAACCTGGAACCGTGAAGGTTTTCAGGTCAAGCAAAGTCGTAGGAGAGCTGCACAGATTTCTGCAAGGAATGTAGAAAGCCTTCGAGAACAGTCTAAGTCTCGAAAGGTGAAAATTGCGCTAAGTGTGCAAAGGGAGTCGAGAACATCCCAAACTCCCAAAGATGGAGAAGTCACCCATCGTCGACGAAGAGAGAGGTGGTAGAAGATCGAGAAGTTCGGTAGATAGAACTTCAGAAGGTTTGTGGAAGTGAGCAAAGGATCTTTGTGAAGTCGCGAAGAGCGATTTCAAATATAGATCGTTGGATCTAGAAGGACACGTGGAAAATGATCAACACATCATTGATTGGCGATCGAAAGAAGGAGAGTCGAGAGGAGACAGGACTCGCGAAGTCCGAACTCGCGATTCGATTATAGTCGTTGATCGTGAGAAGAGCATGGACCATAGATGTGGTCCCGAAGCATTCATCGATTTGAAAATCGGGAAGGAGGAGTAAGTCACTCGTAGAAGTCCCGAAGTGCGGGGTCGTGAAGGGAGTTGGCCCACAGTCATATTTCATGGTCACATCAACGAGGAAGTCTAGCTTCGAGAGCTAGCAGCATTGGCACAAGAATTAAAAGTGCAAGGAGAGTGTCCGGGTCCACAGGTGCCACATAGTGGGTGTTGAGGAAGTAAAAAGGGCCTTTGTCAAGTCAAATTAGTTCCATCAGGAGCTTGACGAGTCATCCGACTCACGACTTGAATGATCCCAGACCAACCACGAGGTCGCGATGGCCCCTCTTTAGGAGGAGAGAAGGGGGAGGTCGTCACCAATTAACTTGTCTTCTAGGGTTATGTTCAATGCTTTAGGGTTTTTTATTCTTCCCAAAATATTATATTCTTGTTACATCGTGGAGGTTTAATACCTCCTGTAGCTACCATAATATCAACATGGCCCTCATCATAGTTTTTAAGTAATTTATTACTCATTTAGTTTTTAGGTTTTCAAAACGTGGTTACAAAAACAATTTATCGTAGGTAGAATATCACTTCCTCAATGGTGCACTTAATATCACTCGGTAGAAATTATAACTGATAGCTCAATATAATCGGTGAGAGATCTAGACTAACTGCACACTTAATATCAATGCGGTCGTTGTGTTAGATTAATTATAATTCGTTAACCCTTGCACTCACATAATTACCATTAATAGACGACCTTGGTTTTCACATTTTTGCCTCATCAATGCGGCGGATTGGTTGTATACCTCATTCTATGTTCTCAAATTCTGATGATAACCTAATTTTCTATGATAACTCGATCAAATGATCTTACTCGTTGATAAATTTCCTTTTTCGCAGACCATTAGATAATCCCTTCGATCTATACTTCGCAGACCATTTCATAACTCCGGCGCTACCTAAGGTAAGATCTATACTTACAGAATCAACATGAATCAACTCGAAATGGCAAGATATATCAATCTCAATACGAAATACGCTGACTAATGCGTCGAGCGATCAACTAACCCTCAAATCGCAGTAACTGAGATCTCTATGCTATATGCTTGTGCCAGCTGTAATTATATTTTAATTGAGGTGTAATCGCTGTCTAAACCTTTGATCAGTTTATGTTTAAACTAGTGAGGATTCCGAGTATCCTTGCGGAGAAATCCATGACCAACAGTTGGTGTTGAAGATCGACCCGAGCAAATATTTTATCATTATAAGTAATACTTATTACATTCAAGAATGAAATCTATGCAATTTCTGGAATAGTCTATTAGACTAATGACCGCATACATGAAATTAAGGATCCCCACTATCATTTCTTCACGGATATGGAATTTAGGTTTTCTAGGTTAGGGTTAAAATTGGTCATATGGAAACTAATGCGACTCAGTTATCCATCCACTGCAGCATATTAATCCTCTATATTCATTACATAGACAATCCAGGATATGTGCTCATTGCAAACATCCAACTCCAGTTGTCATCCGATAACTGTCTTACCAATAATATATATACTGTGTAACCCTATTTCCGCATTGAACGAATCTTTGTTCAGTTCATAGGTTAGAGTAAAACTCTTCTTCATTCGGTAATACTATTACAAACGTTCATAACAGAAAAATGCCACCAGAATTTTAACTCTATGTTCAGACCTAGCATAATTCCAAGTTTATCGCCAAGTTATGAAATTATTATATTACTTGGAAGAGTGCATCTGTCTTCCTTTTATTTAGGTGATTTCTGACCGTCTAGGGGATAGTTCAATGAACTGACATATCTACTCGGAACCCTAACTTCCGAGAGTGCCAACTAAATCTTTTAATCTATTGCATAAAAAGAGTATGGCAAGGAGATATAACTAATGTTATTGTTTTCCTGAGCTACAATGCCTAAATAATCCATTGAGTTGTGAGGATTTATAATTCCGAATTATATCCATAACAATTATATATATATATATATATATAATCGGCAATGATATGGATCATATTAATATAGTTTATAGACTGGAAGATCCATTATTAGGGATTAATAATGGTAGACAATAATCGATGATAAATTATTTACAAATGGATTGTAAAAGTTATCTAAATTATTAGATTAAGTATTAAAATTTTAACTTTTAGTCTTGAACATTATTATCTAATTCAACATAGTAATGAATTAAATAAAGAAAATAATTATGTAATTACCATTCATGCATAATTAAAATGAATGATCAATGAACGATGAAACTCAACTACAACGGCCAATGGAAATCAGTTTTCTTTATAAAATTTAAATTATACCTCTTATATCAAATCTATAATAGTAATGTATTTATAGTTACTCTTCCCTTTTAATTTTCTATACATTGCAATTGCAATCTTAGCCAGTGATTGTTGAGTTTTTAATAATATTGTTTATTTGTATTTTGTAATGAGGAAATGCATCGTGAAATTAATTTTTAAGTGTTGCTCTATAAAAGGTTATGATTGATTAAATAATACTTGATCATGTCATTGTAGAATTTTTTGGCTGAATTAAATAATATTTATTTTATTGGTTGATTAATTTTATTTTTCTTTTATTAGTAACTTAATCTTGTTCAATATTATCCATGTTGTAATATTAAAATTGAAATTTTGATTAAATGTTGTGATTAATTAGATATATAATTTATTAAATTTACATAAGTGGGAATTAATTTATGTAATTTTGGAATATTAAATATAAAAGCCATACATAAAAGTTAACTGTAATATCTAGAATGGGTTCTTAGTGTAAGTAGATTGATTAAGAAAAGTAATGTATGTATAAGGAAATAAAATTTATATGATTGATTTAATATTTTACATATATATATATAAGAAAATAAATTTTATATCATTGATTTATATATAAAGAAATAAACTTTTTATATCATTAATTAATACTTTATAAACATTAAAAAGTTTAAAAGTTTTTATATCATTGATTTAATTTTTTATTGATTTATTCATTATTTTTTTTTTGTAAGTAAGAGGGTGTTAATTTATAAAGTTCATTCTAGAGGCAAAAGAAGTACATAGATTGTCTTTGTTGTGGTGATTGGGCTGCCCCAACATAGGGGAAACCAACCCAGTCAATAGCCTAGTCAGCATTTGCTTATATTGTAAGCTAAAAAAGAGTAGAAGGTGACACATCATCACTGGGCTGCCCCAACAGAGGGGAAACCAGCCCAGTCAACAGCCTAGTCATCATGTTCATAATTGTGAGCTAAAAACAAGGAAAAACTAACACATCGACAGAACATAAAAAAGAGAATCTGACCCTTCAGCATGTTAGACACCGGGCGCGTAGCTTGGCCAGGTGGCGCTAAGATCCCCTGGCCACGGTTCCTCCTCGATCCAAGTTGTACCATCTCCCCACTGTGTCTTGGAATGCTCCTTGGTCACTACACCCGAGCTATTCCTCTCATTGTCCTTCATTTTCGTGGTAGCCTGCTCCCCTCGATTCGGAGCCGACCTTGCTGCACTCTGATGCGCTTTGTTCTCGCCTATAGTAGCTGCCTCCGGCATTGGGGTGTCCTTCATTGGCGTTGCGCCTTCCTTGGCAGGGACCAGGGGTGAAAGCACTATCTCAGATAACATAGAGAGTATCTGTAGAAATTGCGCCACCTTTTCATCGGTGAGCTGCAACCTGAAACGCAGATCCTCTACCCGTTGACGGAGCTCGAAAATGAGGTCATGAAGAATGACTAGCTTGTCTTTCAGGAGGTCGTCGGTGGTGGAGTCGGAAGTGGGGGTGTTGGGGTGGTCAGGCTGCTACATAGAGGGAGGTTGGTCAGCCCCTATCATTCTTGTGAAAGCCAGGTTAGGAGAGTGGACTGGAGCGAAGAGGAGACGTTGAATTGTGCCAGGAAGCCGAGGAACTATTTCCTGGCTTAAGGAGTTTACAGTTGGCAAATTGAGAGAGGTAGAGTCATGAATTTCAACTTGGCTGATAGCCATATCATTGGGATGAGAATTGGACGGATAAAGGGAGGGTCGGCGCGGTCTCCATGGAGAGCCCCGCCGTGGCCTCCCTCTCGGGCACTCTTTGCGTCGAGGTATGATGTTCACATAGCGATGGTCGTCGAGGCAAGAGGTATGAGGAGCCACCAAGAACCAGAGATCACAGTCCGGGGAAGGCCATGGCTGCGGGATGGAGAGCCGAAAGAACCAGCCGCAGAAACAATGAATCAACGTCAGTACCATCGCCATAATGCCGAGCTGGGGTCGAGTGCGGGCATTAACTTGCCTTCCCATCGCCATAAGGGCGTTTTAATGTAGTGGAGGAGTGACGGATGGTGGCACGAGCCTGTCACATGGCTCCGTGCCCCGTTGGCATGTGCTCGCTCCACTTGCGCACCATGTGGACTGACATAACACCTCATCCGGGGGAGCATCCGCCCTTCTAGATAGGCAGATGCATTGCTGAAGAATTGGATGGTCGGGTTCCAAGGCTGAGTTACAGAGGAGTTCCGAGTCCATCCCGTTGATGCCTATGTTTGCCAGATTGTCTGCCACTTGATTTGCTTGCCTTCTGACGTGAGAGGGGATGATGGTTAGCCCCGGATGCAGTGAATCGGCTATGGTCTGCAGCCCATGCAAGAGTCTCCAACTCGGCGAGATTCTATCTGGATTAGATCCGTTTATGATTTTCCTCAGTATGTTGATGATAATTAAAGAGTCACCCTCAACGACTATCTTGGAGAAATTGTTTTGAACGGCGATTTGCAGTCCCCTGGTAAGACCCATCAGTTCTGTTGCATTGTTCGTGGAGTGGCCGATGGGACTCGTACTGATGAGGATGATGCAGACGAGGGAGTCGTGAAGGACAAAACCGAAGCCCGCTAGTCCTGGATTGCCCTTAGAGGCCCCATCAAAGTTAAGCTTGAGGAAGCCTTCTCGAGGAGGGGACCAAAAGGAGGGGCTGCTGGGGGAAAAGGGTCGGATGGGAGAAGGTTGATCCTGCTGTGGAGGAGAGGGAGTCCAGAACCGAATTATGGGAAGCTCTTCTGGAGAGCTACTATCGACCTCATCGTGACGAGGCTGAAGATGGAGAGTCTCCAGGATGTTACGACAACATTGATGCCAGCAATGTTGCCAGGGGAGGGACGTACCTCTGAACATCCTTCTGTTTCTTTCTTTCTAGGTTTGCCATAAAATAAACCCCAGAAGGAGTTGCCAGACCCAGTTGAGAAGCGGGGAACGGAAGGCTTGGTCCCTCCAATTAGTGATGGTCTCCAGAATGTTATCTCTGATGCGGTCTGAGGTGCGCATAATGATTGCCATTTGGTCCCATATTTGGCAAGTATAATTGCACAAGTTAAGGAGATGGTTCATTGTTTCCTCTGCCTCTCCACAGAGTAAGCAGATGGAAGGCCCAACGAATCCCCTTTTCGAAAGGTTATCCCAGGTTAGGATGCTGGAGTGGGTGATTAACCAGAGGAAAAGGGTGATTTTTGGCTAGTGCTTAAGATTCCAGATCTTGCACCACATGTTCGTGTTAGAGACTGGGATTGCTTGTGCTTTGAGCTGGTAAGCTTCCTGAGTGTTGAAGGTTCCTCGCGGCCTGTGACCCCACCGTATAATGTCATCTCCTGCTAATATGGGAATTTTTCGTTTCGCCATCTCTTCATGCCAAGGGGCTAGATCCATGCCTTGCTCCAGTTCGATGCTTTCCTTGTCCAGGTGCCACTTGTGCCAAGTGTCTTCCCAGGGGTCATCCTGCTAGTAGTCAGCTGCTTTTATCAGGCCTGCCCCAGTGGTTTGAGTACAAATTTCATGGGCCCATTCCTCCTTGCTTAGAACTGGCCATTGTTGCCAAGAATCTTGCCAAAAGAGGGTCGTTCTCTCATTCCTGATTTCCCAGAAGGCGTGCTCAGTGACCAGTGGTCGATTCTGCCTGGCTGTTGTCCATATTAAGGAGCCCGGGTTGTCCTCATTCCAGCGGATGAGGTTCTTTTCTGCCACATTTGGAGCATATTTCTTCCTCCAGAGTCGGGCCCAGAGGTCCTTCGGACTTTTAAGCCAACACCACTAGATTTTGGTGCTTAACACCTTGTTCATGAAGAAAGGGTCTCTCAAGCCCAAGCCCCCTTGCTCCTTGGGCCGGCATAGTTTGTCCCTGCTGACCAAAACTATCTTCTTTCCTGTGTTTAATCCTTGCCAGAGGAAGTTTCTCTGCAGATTTTTAATTGTGGTGAGAACAAACCTTGGAGCAGCCAGAGCAGAGAAGGAGTAAATCGGGAGGGCTTGGAGGACGGCGTGGAGAAGAATGAGGTGACTAGGCAGGTTCAAAGCTTGAAAGGTCCACGAGGAAAGCCTTTTGGAGAAGGAGGACAGGAGGTGCTCCCAAGAGGAATTTTGGAGTGCATTGTCGATCAGGGGGATGCCAAGGTATTTGGATGGAAGGGAGCTTCTTTTAAAGCCGAGGAGACCGGAGACATGGCACTGGACCAGCACAGGAGTGTTAAAGAAGAAAATTTGGGACTTGTGCTTGTTGCAATCCAGCCCTGAGGCGTCCGAAAAGGTTTGGAGGATGTCCGATATGGAGCTGGCTTCCCTGACCGTGGGGGTACCCATCAGTAGGGTGTCGTCAACAAACTAGCTGTGCGAGATAGGAGGGGAAATGCCATGCAAGGGGAGACCTGTTAGAAGATTGCTTTCAATCGCTGCATGGATGGATCTACTAAGGCCCTCAGCCATAATAATGAACAGAAAAGGGGAAAGAGGATCTCCCTGCCTGATTCCTCTGGAAGGTGAGAAGGGCTTCGAAGGGACACCATTGATGAGAAGGGAGAAGAAGGCCGAAGAGGTTAGATTCATAATCCAGGTTACCCATCGCTGATCAAAACCAAAAGCTAGGAGAAATGCTCACATGTATTCCCAGTTAATCTTGTCGAAAGCCTTAGATAGATCTAATTTGAGAAGCATACCTGGGGCCTTGGTCTTCTGAAGAGAGTGGATCACCTCATGGGCAAGAATTACGTTGTCTAAGATTTGTCTGCCCTCAACATAGCCCGATTGCTCTGGTGAAATGATTGAAGGTAGGACGGGCTTAAGTCTCTTGGCTATCACTTTCGTCAGAAGCTTGTAGATGACATTACACAGTGTTATCCGCCTGAACTGCTTGGGGTGGTATGCTTGCCCCTCTTTGGGAATTAAGGTTACAAAAGTGGCATTGAGGGCTTGGAGGATCTGTCGAGTGGCTCTGGAATCTTCTATGATTTCCCACACTTCTGTTCTGATCAGTGGCCAACAATGGTGGAAGAAGTCGCTTGTGAATCCATCAGGGCTTGGAGCCTTGTCCTTCGGGGTTTCCTGGAGGGCCTGGTCTACTTCCTCTATTGTTATGGGCCGGAGAAGGGAGGCATTTTGCTCTTGGGTGACTAGGGAAGGAACATGCTGGGTGACTTTTGCAATAGATTCATGGCTGTCTGCTCGAGGTTCTGTGAGAAGGTTTTGAAAGTGGCCTAACAGGGTTTTTTCCATATCCCTGTGTGAGTAAATCAAATCCCCGTTATCTGAGATAAGATGCGTAATCTTGTTGGAGTGTCATCTTTGGATGACAGCCCTGTGAAAGAATTTGGTGTTGCGCTCCCCTTCCTTTAGCCACTGTATCCGCGACTTCTACTTCCAAAGTATTTCTTCTTGCTTTTTCCTGACTTCTAGCTGTTGACTTAAGTTTGTTTCCTGGGCCTTCAGCTCACTTGTGAATCCTTTCATTCTGATCTGATGTTGGATCTCTTTCAATTGTGCCAAGATTTTCTTTTGGGCAGTAAAGATGTTGCCAAAAGTATTCTAGTTCCATAGATTGAGGGTTTGTTTGAGGTTTTTTAATTTTTGCTGGAATTTGTACATTTTGGAGCCTTCGGGGACCTCTGCCTCTTTCCACCAGGCCTGAATGTTTTCTTGAAAATCTGGGTGGTCTAGCCAGAATTTTTCAAATCTAAAAGGTTTCTTTCCAGGAATGGCTGGGATGTCCACTCTGAGTTGCAAGGGCGAGTGATCTGATCCAGAGAAGTTAAGGATCTCCGCTTCCACAACTGTGCCTTCCATCATGAGAGATTCTGATATCAAGAATCTGTCCAGCTTACAGGCAATTTGGTGAGTGCCTATTCTCCTATTTGTCCAAGTGTGCATACCATTGTTCGTGTCTAAGTCAATTAAGCGGAGCTCATCTATGAGAGTATTGAAGTCACTGGAGTCCTTGTCCAGGTGCCTTGAACCTCCTCTTTTTTCCGCTAAGCTATGGATGATGTTGAAGTCTCCACCAGATATCCAGCTTTTGTTTCGTACGAGGCTAGCCACATAGCGCAGGCTTTTAAGGAAGGCCTGCTTATCCCGTGGGCTTGTTGGGCCGTAGACATTGGTTAGACGTCCCGGCCTATTTGACCCTATAAGCCGATATTCAGCCATGATGGACCATTTGGTGGTAATAAAGTTTTCCAAAACTACGGAATTGGTGTTCCATAGTATAGCCAGACCTCCAGCTGAACCTGTGGCGTCTGTAGCTACTATCGAACCTTGTTTCCAGCAATGGGGTAGAACATTATCAATGTCTTCTGAGGTACATTTCGTTTCCTGTAGGAATACAATTTCCAGTTTTTCTGCTATTATCAGATCCCATAGCAGTTTTTGCTTGCTACGCCCATTAAGACCTCTGATGTTCCAAGTAATGAGATTCATGATGACGGGGGAGTGGGGAGAGGAGGGAAGTTGTCCAAAATCAATTTGATTTGTCCTGAGTTCACCATAAAGTTCCCTATTTCTTGTATGAGTTTGTTGGTGGACTTGCGACCTCTTTTCTTTTCATCCTTCTGGGCCTTGGGGGGGTTTTTAGCTTGACTGCCCTGGATTCCTAAACCTTTGCTGGCTCGAGCTGCTGATCCTGCAGAGGAGTTGAGAAAAACTTTGTGGACCTTCTGGAGTTGATCTTTGGGTATGGTATATAGTTTTTGTTGCCTATAGGCGTGTTCGAGGTGCTCCAGATCCACCCTAGCTAGATCTTTCTCTTCTAGTTCCATGTCCACCTCCCCTTCTTCTGTTTCTTGCAGATCAAGAGCCGAGTTAGGGTGGCCTTGGTCAGACTCCTTGCCTTGGCTCTGTCGTTCTATACCTTGACTGATAGCTTGAGGTACATTGCTCTGAGAAGGTGCATTGTGATTTGCTAGATCTGTGGGGTTTTCTGTTTGGTCTTGTAAGGCAGCAAACTTATTACTAGTTGAGGGATCTTTACTTACTTGAGCCGGTGGTCTCCTTCCTCCTTGACGCCTTTTCCCTGCTGGTTGTATGAAGCCATCCTTGTCTTTGTCGTCTTCTGCGTTCCCTTCTTTTTGAGTCGTGTTGAGTGGGCATTCTCTGAAGAGGTGGTCGTGCTCATGGAATTTCCTGCATCAGAATGGGATGTTCTCATAGTCAATGGTTTGAGACCAATCGTCGTCATGATACTCCAGTGTGATGGACTCGGGGAGCGGCTTAGCAATGTTCAGATACACACAGATTCTGGCATAAGGGGTATAACGTCGTTGCTTAGTAGCCTCAGAAGATTTGACATAAATGCCTATAGTGTTTTCGATGCCTGCCAAAACTTCTTCTAACCAAAACTCCTGGGGCAGGGAGTATAGCCTGAGCCAAACCGGTGCATGGGTGAAGTCTTCTTTCTCAGGGCTGAACTTCTCGGTCCAAAACCTTAAGAAAAGTCCTGCCGAATTGTAAAAGTATGGCCCGCCATCAAAGATGTGATTGCGATCCTCCAGATTGTGAAAAATAATAGTGAAGAAACCCTTGGAGCCCAATTGTAGTTCATAATGCCCTTTTGGCTTCCACCAATATTGTATCCATTTGATCAGATCTCGCTCCGAGGGCCATAGCCCTAGGAATTTCCCCACTAGAGCATAGTCCTACATGTATTGCTTCTGTTCTTCTATTCGTGGGGAGCTAATAACATATTTCGGAGCTTGCGGAGCTTGTGGGATACACTTACCCGGCACCCATGGTGATGTCATGCGGGCTGGGGCTGCCTCCTTCCCTGGATCTATGTCCATTTCCCAGTTTCTGATGGATCCCTCCTCCAGGAGCTCCGCGCATAGATTTGGAGGCGGCTCAAAATACGACTGCCTTGGGCCTTCGATGGGACCTCCATTTGCAGTGATTCGGCTGTAAGAGGCGCCCGACGGTTCCCCCGCTGATCGATTCATGAGCCCCAGCGGGGCGTAGGATGTGGCTTCGCAGGACAGGGCTTCAGGGATGCGCTAAACCCTAGTTGCAGAGCAGCAATGTACCCAAAATGCTATGGTACAAGATAAAATCTATTGATTTATTCATTATTATTAGGGAAGGTTGTTACCAATATTTTATTCAATATTTTACTTTTCATGTATATATTCATGTTGTGTTGATTATGGATAATATATCTAATCATTGTTGTATTTTTCTCAATCAAGATTATAGACAACATATATTTTTCAAAATCTAGTTAGGCACTATATGAGATCACCAAAAGAAAGGAATTCTTCACCCTTTTACAAAATATCATCTCTTCCATCATGAATGGGTATAGTAAATTAAATAGTCTTTATATTGTTTTTCAATAAAATTGTGATTAATAGAGTTTTCTAATTTTTAAAAAAACCAATCTTGTGGTTGAAAAATGATTTTCTTAATATATTTGTTAAATTTCATTAATATATATTAGTTTATGATCAATTTATTAAATGTCAAAATAATATATGACATTTTTGGATTAAAAAAAAATTATACTTCCTTTTTTTAAACATGCACTTTAGCCAATTAAATACTAAATTAATTATACTTGGTATACTTATTTCATATTTGTTCCTTCATACATTGTTAACCTTTTTTTTCTTTGTTTTCTTATATGTTCATATATATATATAATACTGTTCTAAGTTATTTTCATTTTTCTAATCAAAACAAAGGTTGAAAGGTTCATTGGCATTAACAATTCAACACAACT
This sequence comes from Picea sitchensis, assembly GCA_010110895.2. NCBI lineage: Eukaryota > Viridiplantae > Streptophyta > Pinopsida > Pinales > Pinaceae > Picea > Picea sitchensis. The sequence continues at coordinate 160,844 of SNQJ01S0014631.1, forward strand.
ACAACTAATATATAAAAATAAAATGTACAATGTATCAAGGAATAGAACCCTAATAAAAGATCTTACCCAAGCCACAAGACACAAATTATATATATGATAATCCTAACATAATATATCTGGTATATATGGATACATACGGTCATGATTTCTTTCATGTACAATATATACACTATATGATCCATATTTGGTCTACCTAAATGTTCCTATTGAAAAATTAAATCATCATCTTCAAATTTCAATATGATTTGTTATTGATGTCTTTATTACGCTTTAACATATTGAATTATTTTTTTCAATGTCCTTATAGGAAGTATAATGTCCTTAGGACAATTATAAATCATCGTTTTCGAATCAAAAGATGATGTGTTATCAATGTCCTTAGAACAATAATGAATATTTCTTTCTTCCCTATAATACATTGCATTAGTTCAAGGTTCCTATCTTTTCATAATTTGTTAAACATATACCAAGCTTGTAATGTGGAAAACAACTCCGCAATAAATGGCTCTTAATTTTGAAACGTTAATGAATAACCCTAATATGACTAAATCCAATATGACTAAACCCAATGTGTCTAAACCTAGAAATACCTTACATGAACCTCACAATGTGATTCTCATGACCATACCTCACTATGTGGAAAATTGATATGTATTTATGAGCAGAACAAAATGAAACAACAGATTTATAATGTTAACAGAAGATACAGTAAACAATAACAAAGATACAATAAAATTTGATTTCTATTAAATGAGAAATATACTAAAAACTATAAAATGACGACTTAAAACAAGCTTGCTAGAATGGTGACAGCTTATCTCTAAGAAGAGATGTGACAGCTACACTTATTTGCAAGAAGATGAGTACAATGATCCAGGGGATCAAATTTTCTCAAACTTCAAAGTTCTTGGAATCACTTCGAATCAAATGGGAGCGTAGGCCTCGTCGTTACGAACCCAACGCAATTTTTTTGGGTTCAAACGGACGTCAGGAATGAGAGATATCGCGTTCTGTTCAAAAGACAAACATGGAAAAAAAGGGATGCTGACTGTACAGTCCATACAGTCCGTACGAACGTTGACATGGCAAGTTGTACGACACGTGGAAGGTCGTATGACACGTGGCAAGCAATTATGTCGACAGTTGGAATGTGACATGGCTTGTTTGCAGCGAACGAAATGGTGACACGTGGCCCAATCAATGGCTGCCATGTGTCACATGTATATTGGTTTAAAATATTTGCAATTGGCAGGACTCGACCCCGTGACCTCCGGGCAGGGGAAGAGACTTGGGAAGGGATGCCAACCGGCGCGCCACCATATAATTATTATTATATAAATGGTTTTGAATATATTTGAATTTTTTATTGTGTATGGTTGGAACGGGACCGGGTTGGGGCTTAGCCCCATCCCCCGATCATATATATAATACATATGACCATTGTTATATCGTTGGCACGTGCGCGCGGTTTCGTTTTGATTTGGTTTCAATGGTTATATAAACCAACAACCTGCCACTTGTCCATTCGCCATTTGTTTTTAAAATGGAGCCCATTTTTTCACTTGCGCGCTGTCATATGGGTCACACGACCATAGCCTTGGCGATTAGGGGCTAGGTGCGCCTGTAACCATCCTATAGTTCGCACCGTTTGTGCGGTTGCCCCCGGTGCTGAGTTTTAACACTTAAAAGCACGTGGGGGCTAGGTTGAGCCAACAAGGATGTAATTTGTCAATGCAGAGACAACAAGTTTGAAGGGGAACTTCCAGGAAGCCTATCTTCTTCAATTTTTGGCCAAACGAGGTGTTGAAAAAGCCCAGCTAGGGGTTTTTGGACGTTCTGGAGCCATTGGATCCATATATTTGGCATTTTGAGCATTGTAAAGCACATTTTTGAGCACTTTGAGCAAATAATACAAATGATCCATTAGAAGTTGGACTAGGAGAAGTAGCCCAAGAGAGGGGTGAACTCCTTTTTCATTTGATGTGTTATGTGTTTTCTGTTCATTATTTCTTGTTGTTGTTTATATGCATCTTTGATGAGTAATTTTATATATAAGTTGTGTTGCAAATTGATCCATTTGCATTTTAACACATGAATTAAATCTTGCAAATAGTTTCAAGAATACAAGTCTTCTTCATTTTTTAGATCAAGTTGGTATCAGAGCATAGGTTTTTGAAGATTTGATTATTTGCAAGTGTTCTGTTTTCTGATGCTCACAAGGTTGAAAATCACAAGAGGAGAAGGTCAACTTGTAGAGCCAAGTTCTCATCCTTCAAGGAGGAAGCTTATATCATCACTGCAAGTTTCAAGGAGGCATTCACCAAGTATGGCTCATGAGGAGAGTCATGAACATATTCCTACAGAAGATGAGGATCTCAGAAAGGATGTCATGGAAATGAGAGAAATGATGAAAATCTTGATGGAAAGGAATACAG
>SNQJ01S0014631.1:163288-182882 GCA_010110895.2 Picea sitchensis
CGTGCTCTTTTAATTTCCTGGACTCATAACATATTACAAATCCATTCTGACTGAGGACCCCTCCCAGTCCTTCTTTGCATGCATCAGTGCATACTATGAAATCTACATTTGGATCTACAATCCTCAGGATTGGAGTATTGGTTAACAACTGCTTCAATCGCTGGAAACTTTCCTCACATCCCTCTGTCCATTGAAACTGCTTCCCCTTTCTTTCCAGGGAAGTGATTGGGTGAGCTATCTTGGAAAACCCTGCGATGAACCTTCTGTAATAACCAACCAATCCCATGAAGGATGTAACTTTTGTTACGTTCCTTTGTGTTGACCATTCTCTAATGGCTTCAATCTTCTCAAGGTCTACCACTATCCCATCCTTCGAGATAATATGTCCCAAGTAATGGATTCGTTCTTGATAAAACGAGCACTTACTCAGCTTGGAATATAGTTGGTGCTCTCTTAGCACTTGCAACACCATCCTCAGATGTTGTTCATGTTCTTCTTCGGTCCTGGAATACACCAGAATGTCATCCAGCAAGACGATGACAAACTTGTCTAGATAGTCCGTGAATACTCCATTCATCAAGCTCATAAAAACAACGGGTTCATTTGACAGTCCAAATGACACCACTGTGAACTCATAATGACCACACCTTGTTCTAAAGGAGATCTTGTTGATGTCTTCATCTTTTATTCTTACTTGGTGATATCCCGATCTTAGATCTATTTTCGAAAATATCTTTGCACCCTTCAACTGATCGAAGAGATCATCAATCCTCAACAGAGGATACTTGTTCTTCACCGTTACTTTGTTCAATTGCCTGAAATTGATGCATAATCTCAGCGTTCCGTCCTTCTTCTTTACGAATAGGACCGGGGCACCCCAAGGTGACACGCTTGGGCGTATATAGCCCTTCTTAAGAATTTCTTCAAGCTACAGCTGCAACTCTTTCAGTTCTGGCGCACTCATCCTTTACGACGCCTTTGACATTGGAGATTCTCCAGGCATCAAGTTCATAGAGAAATCGATATGCCTTTTCAAAGGTAGTCTAGGTACTTCCTGGAATACATCTTCGAACTCTTTAAGTACCTCATGATCCTCAATACTTGACACCTTATTCTTAGGCATTTCCCCCACATGTGCTGCAAATAATTGACAACCTTTTCCATAGAACTTCTTCAGCTGCATTGCTGAGATTTCTCTAACAGTAACAACTCTAGGAATTCCTTGGATGACTCTCTGATTCCCTTCTTCATCTAAGCAAGTGAATGCTTTGTTCCGATAGTCCAAGATGGCATGGTGTTGGTCCAACCTGTCCATCCCAATTAGACAGTCATAAGAGCCTAATGAAAGAATGTTCAAATTGACCTTCATGCTCAGTCCATTCGTGTCTATAGGGCAAGACTTGACTAACTCGTGACTTTCCTCTTGGTTCCTGTAGCTAGCTGCACTAACCAAGACTTTTCATGTTTTCTTCTTATCAAATGCAAACTTTCTACCACTATAGGGTCTATATTACTATGGCTAGCCCTTGAATCAACTAAAATAGTAAATGGTTGGTTTTTTATCATACCTTCTACTTCAATCATGTGCGACTGATACTCAGCTTGCTTGTTGTCCAGGGCTATGTAGATCCTTGGAATTCTACTGCCCATGTCCTCCACTGTTTCATCTTGTTGAACATTGTGGAGAACTCTTACTTTATCATTTCTGTGGGGGCAATCTCTGTACCTATGGTTTTCTTTACAACCCCAACATTACATAGGTGGTGGCCTTGACATTTTCCCACTCACTTGAACCTTCTTGGGCTATCTAAGAGACAGTTGTTCTTGAGGACTGTTTCTGAAAAAGGGTGGTTTATTTCCCTTCTGCCTCTGTTCTTTCTTGAACTTTTTCTGGTCATCCCAAGCCTTCTAAAAGGTAGGCTTTTCTCTTTGTTGTTCAAATAATCACTTCACTCTTCTTATCGTTTCTTCCATAGTATTTGGGTCATTATAATGAATCTTATCCCCAATAGAAGGTAGTAATCCACTTAGGTACCTCTAAATCTTGACAGGCTCATCTTTGATGAACGGAGCATACTTCAGTGATTCCAAAAAATTTCATTCATACTCATCAATGGTCTTGTTGTCCAGCTTGAGTTCAAAGAACTCTTTCATCTTTCTGTCATAATATCTTTTAGTTAAGTATTTCCTCTCAAAATACCTCTTGAATTCTTTCCATGTGATGTCCCTTTCCCTGATGTGCTGCACCTGCACAAGTTGATCCCACCACACGGATGCCTTTCCCTTCAGTTCATACATGGCAATCCTGCCCTTTGCATCAGAGGAATAATTATGCAATTGAAAGTATTTCCTCATACCCAACAACCAAGTTTCAACATCTTCCTCCTTCTTATGTTCTCCATCGAACGTTGGAGGCTTGATATTGTTCATTTCCCCTTTCAATTCATACATCCCAGATCTCCTATGATTTCTGGTAGGAGATGGGCTTGAACTACTGTGTGCTTCCCTACTAGAATTCTTTGGGGAGCGACGACGATATCTGATGACACTCCTTTAACTTCTTTTCCTCTTAGGGGTACTGTGACTCTCTGTCTTGCTTGAGTCATTCTCATGTTTCAATTTATTTTCTATTCTTTCCAGAATCTTCAACATCCTTAAGTTGAATTGACCCTGCCTATCCCTGACTTTCATGAGCTTTCGGCTATCAACTCAGTGAGCCCGGGCATCTTTCTGCAATCTTTCAATGATTTTCATCACATGCCCTTCCTTATCCAATTCTCTTCTGTGCCCATTGGAGTTCGATCCTTTGACTCCCAAGTTGACATCCCTTCCTTCTGTTTTGTTCTCTGAATTGGAGGCAATCAAGACCTCTTCCATTTCTATACTCGGCATTGATTCACGACTGTCCTGACACTCATTGAACTCTGCACACACAACGTGCAGTCAACCGAAGTTTTTCAGGCCTTAAACCCTTAATAAAACTACAACATTCATAAACCAAAGTGAATAAGAAAACGTTTTGATTCCACTAATTTTCTAAGCTCTGTTTGGCTTTGCAATTTATGGCGATAGCCCCCGTTTTCTTAGTCCCCAACCCATGTGTCCATGGGCCATGATCAAATGCTAAACTACTAGGTGCTACAAGGCTGTCCAAATGAAACTTCGGGTTTCAGGATTTCGAGGCTTTGGGGTTTAGGGTTTTGGGGTTTTTCTCCCGAAGGTTCTCGCACTCACTTCCCTCTCCAACTCCCGACTTCCGAAAATTCAATTTCCTTACCATTCGGGCCCACAAAAAAGCTGTCACCCACCAGGGTAGTGACACATGGTGTCCTTAAGAAGGTCCACCTCACTCCCAACGATGTCATGGGGCCCCACTACTTTCACTTTTTGTTTCGGAGTTTCGGGCATAAGGAGTTTGTGCATCCACACATCTCGAACTTTCGTTTGCCGATATTCCGAAATTACAGTCTATCATCTACTTGATCCAACAGTATTAATTCCCCACGATCCGATGACTTAGATCTCATCGGCATTTCACGTATCAGGATTTTGTGTGTCACGAGGTCGAAGGATTTTCCACCTTTGTCCTCCCTATTCCCGAAATGTCAATTTCTACCTAGACAATTAACGGTCTAGATCTCTCTTAGATCGATGGTTGTGATCCAATCGTGAATTCGCATTTCATGAATTCTCACGAACTCACCCTTAGACCATTTGAAGTCACGAGTCAACGAAAGCTTGATCACTCTCCACGCATCCTTTCCGATGGACAGTCCTGACGAATTTGAGATTTTGTGTATCGTGATTTCCACACTCCTGTGCAGCTCCAAAGGGTTTTAAACCTTGTGCACGTTGTCTAGATTTGACGGTCGTGAGGGTTCTCCTTTCCTCCCGAACATATTTTATGGATCCAACACTTCTAGTGTGGAGTTCTCTCTCTCCCTGTGGCCATATACCATGCCTGTTGTAGTTTTATAATACCGTTACACCTCCTGATCTTGTAACATGGTCAAGTAGTCCATTGACACTCAGAAACATTCTGAGGTCTGAAATTAGTCCTCTAAACACAATTTCTTCTCAAAACCACGGTCCAAAGACCACTTATCCAACCCATCTACACTCAGCGTTGAAACTAGGCTCTGATACCATACTGTAACGCCCCCGACCATCAACCCCACGGTCAGGCTAATGATACTACGTGGAAAAACACTTCTGGACACATTATGCATTCTAATGAACTTAAAACACTTAATTACAGATAAACACAGAATTACAGCTACCATTTTAGAGTTAATGGAAATAACAATAATTCATATGCACAAAAAAATATGTGATAACATTGCAAGAATCACAGGTATGTAATTTAATTAATTACAGAATTACAAAACATAGTGACACTTATCTTTGAAACTGTCACGCACCACCAACTACGTGTAGACCTTCCACGAACCTCCCAGCCTTAGACCACACTTCTCATCACTCTCAGCAGTAGGTCACCCCCGAGCTAGGACTAAGCTCCATCAGGTAAGGAATCCTATCCTAGGTAAGGTTTAAAAGAAGAATACACGTAAAAGAAGGAGGATTCTCTCCCAGGAACCACTTATGCCCACTACCCACAAACTCTCCTTCCCCACATGCTTGTCCCACCCCAAGAGTATACACCTTCTATGTCACCTAGACAGTCCTTCGGTTGCTAACCTCCCTTGCCTTGGGCTTCAACAATAGACCAGACCGGAAATCTCTGAGCTCTGTGGCAGCTACAAGGTTCTTTCTAGGAGCTCTCTCCTTCATCGACACACTCTCTCACCTGGAGAGAGTTTCTCACAGGCCCAACAACCTGTTCTTTGACTAATTCCAATACAGTGAGGATGACAACAAGGCTTAACTAGGTACAGAAAATAGCAGCCAACCACATTCAGTCGAGAACTGCATGGCCACTACATCCAACTAGAAAAAAAATGGTTATGGACACCCAAAAATGACAACAGTCAATGCTAAGGCAAAGCTCGACTCAGAGTTTACAGGATGCGTCGGGCTTCTCAGCAAAAACCTAGGAGACACGACTCAGTTCATGGTTTACCATGGGTTTCAGGTGTGTGAGTTATGCAGAGGTCCAATCATAGAGGCCAAAACGTGTTCAGACGGAGGATGGTGAATGCCGAACAAACTCATGCCGAGGTTGGAAGAATGGGAAGTGAACCCCCAACATGGCTCATTTCCTGGGTTAAATTGCATGTGCTCTAGTTGACTCATGTCATCCATGAAGCATGTTCCTTCCCATTTGGAAGTCACCTGTGCTGCAAAAGAACTTAGGATAACACATAAACATTTACACACATAATCACACTAGCTTATATGACTTAGCTCACCAGCCTATAAAACATAATTACAATTCATAATGCAAGCTTTACAGTTCATAGACATGATTTACAATAGGGCTCGACCTTGGGGGAATTACACGATGGCTCCATTTATACTCCAATCATGTGGATAGAGTAGTTAACCATGGTGAATAGGGAGGTGGGAAACAAAGACACCCATAAACCCTGCCCAAAATTTAGCAAATTTTATTTTTTAGCCAAATAAATGTGTACACAGGATGATCAAGGGAAACTTTCATATGTACACATGTTGCATCACTGATAGGGCATGTACATCTCCAAAAGTGTTTTTTTTTTGTTATTTTTCATGATGAATAAAGCGAGATTGAGTCTGCAAGTAGGGAAAGTGATCCGGATTATTTTCGGCACGAAATGAGAGCGGAGATATAATAAGGAAATGCACAGAGATATCGCAAATATTCAATAATATAACAGAAATGTATCAGAGATGCAACCATAAACACAGATATACAGTAATACACGATTTCTATTAATGAAAGAAATGTACAAAGACTGTAAAAATACAGAGTGAAAGACTCGCTAGAATGGTGGCAGCTTATCTCTGAGAAGAGATGTGATGGCTACTCGCATTTGCAAGAAGATGATTACAATGAGGCTCTAAAGGACCTTTTACAATAAACGGGAATGACAAAAGTCCTAGACATCCAAAAACCTAACCCTAGGAGATGAAGCGCCAAAAGTCATGTGGGCCCCGTTTGGGTAAGTGAGTACATCAACTTCCTGGGGTCGTAACTTTTGCATACGATCTCCGTTTTAGGCGCGTGATAGCTCGTTGGAAAGGTATCGTCGAGGAGATTCATTTTGGGGGTTCAATCATGCCTTTGGATATCATTGAGAACCTCGATCTCGAAAAACCTTCATTTGGGCCCTCAAAATGACCCCGAAAGTTAAAACCTGCTAAAAATAGTAAATTGCCAAATTTGCCAGAAAGCCATTTTGAGCCATTTTTAAAAGGTGGGTGGCCACCGATATCCACCTGGATCAGAAAGGGTATATGAATCAGGTCAATATGTAATGAATTCATATGAGGTATCAAGTGATGTTGTAACATTTATTCCATTGATAGGAATTCTATTAATAGGTACCTAATGTAGAAGAAGAAGATAAATAACATGAAAGACAATGTGCCTCCTAATATTGCCTCAAACTCCAGGCAATACAACCTAGGACTCAAGTGAAGTGAGTCACTCTAGTCAAAACCAACTAGGGTTCAATTGTGGTTGACATAAAGATGTTACTTGTCATGGATAGATTATTGGGGAATAAAGGAAGAGGTCATTATTGAAAATTTAAGAAGAAATTGGGGTGGGACAAGAATTAGATGATTAAAAAAAAACATATTAAAAGAATATGATCAACCCTAATCTAAAAGATGAAAAGTATCTCTATGTTTGATTAGATTAATGAAGAAAATCAAGATTTTTAAAATAAGAACAAACTGCCACTATCTTCAGAGTGAAATAGTGAAATAGACCATTGGAAAATTCCTAAAACATTGTGAGTAGAAATAAGGACTTATGTACATATATAAATTTTTAAGTCATAAAACATATGGTGATTCACAAATGTTTCTCTTAAAGATTTTCCAGTACAAAAATTAAATTTTGAAGAAAACCAATTAATTCCTTACCTTTCTAAAGGTTACATAAACCAAATTTGATTTCAATACATGATTAACCAACATTATCAACATCACCATCATATTAAAAAATCCTTGAAATTATTATTAAATGGTAAAAAAATATAATTACATTGCATTTCTAAAGAGGATTGAAAAAATATTATACTAAATTAGAATAACCCTCCATGATCAAAAACCACATAATCAATAAAAAAAAATTAATCTATTTATAAAAAAAAATCGTGAAACGTAGAGGGATCAAATCTCTGAGGTGCAAACCTTTTCTTGAATTTTTCAATTTTGAGAGGTTTGATCCCATGATGGTAATGTTTGTGTGTGCGCGTGTGCGCGAATTCATACGTGCACCTTGTGTCAACTTCATGTTTAAGATGAAAAAAATTACACATATCCCTCATACCAAGGATCACACCATTGGAATGTATTAACCAAGATCCACTTTAACTCTACATCTTTCATGGGTGGAGAGTGGTCAAATCCATCTAGGTGAAAACATTTTTTCAAGTTTTTCAATTAAAAAAAGGTTTGCAACTCTAGGAATTTGATCACTCTAGACACATGATAGATCCTGAGTTAAGATGTATCTACAATATTTATTGAGATACACACACACATATATCCCACATGTGAACTCCATGTTGAGCACAAAAGGAATTACATAATGAGAGTCACACCATTGAAATGTTTTAAGGTAAGAAATTTTTACTTTCAATTAGTTTGATTGTATGTTACTTAAAGTGTATATTGAAATATTTTATGTGGGATATAAAAATATTTTTTATTAGTAATATTTTTTAAATACTAATTTTCCATTCCATCATAAACAATAAAGGAAATGCACATCTCCCTTATCATGAGATGTAGAAATAATCTATTTGTGTAATACGATTTTTTTTACTTTTAATTATTTTTTATAATTACTTTTTATATAGAAAGATATAAAATTCATATAAAATATTTTATTTAAGGGGAATATTAAAGATATAAAATCTATATAAAATTTTATTTAAGGAATATTGAAGAGAAAAATTATTTTTATGGGATGTAGTAAGCTATATTGTGGAATACCAATTGTTCACTTTCAAAAAAAAAAAAATAAAATAAATATATATATATATATATATATATATATATATATATATATATATATAAGTTGTTATAAAAAAATATTATATTTAAGGTGACATTGAAATATTAGTTATGACCAACATTATTATTATTATTATTATTATTTTTAAATGTCATATGTGAACTAAAGTTATAGCACTATACTTGGTTGTAAAATTCACCTTAATATGAATATTGAATGGACAACATTAAAATATTTATTGTGTTATTAATATTTTATTTTTAAATAACACTAGTTAACTTCATGTTAAGCACTAAAGGAATTATACATTTCTTTAAATAATTGTCTTTCAATACAATAATTTTTAGAAAATTTTGATGGAAGTATAATATTAAAAATTTTCAACTTTAATCCTATTATGATGATATGTAAATCCTTATTAACAAATTGAAGAGGTTGATGAGATTGAATATCAAAGAACACAAAAAAAAAGTATATATCATTTTATGGAGAGTATAATCATTAGTTGTATAGTTCTCATGGTGATCTAGACGTGTGTTTCCTAGAATCTTGTTGCGTTGACATTTATGCACACAACCCAAATAAATTAGTGCAAGACGTGTGTTTCCTAGAATCTTGTTGCGTTGACATTATGCACACAACCCAAATAAATTAGTGCAATAGCCGTGACATATCATTTTCCATACGTTTGATTTGTAAATGACGGAGAATATGAAAAGCTAGAAACAAATAACTATTTAAATTTCCTTCATGTAGATTATTTATATTTTATTTCGAAAAGTAAACATGTTGATCGGTTGATGGATTGATTACTTGATATTTCCATGGATTGCTATTATGCAACACGTTGTGCTAAAGATTTTCTAACCACAAATTATTATTTTACAATTTTTTTTACCAAATTTCATGAAAAAAAAATCTTTTTTTTTGTTGAATATTATTTTTAAAAAATGTTTTTTATTTTTGTCAAAATAACTTTATGTGGAACTCTCTTTTTTGGTGTTGTAGATAGTAAACGGAATTGTCTTGACATTTTTGAAACTAGATAAACTTCTAGTATGTAATAGGATAAGATGTAATTTCCATAAAAGATCATATATCTGCTACATTTTTAAGTACATGTCATTTCATAATAGATTTAATTTTTTTGGGATCCACCACAATTCCTTCTTCCAAAACCACATGTTCCAGGTCTGTATTTTCCTTTGATAAAAATCACATTTGTTGAATTTAACATATAGTTTATGTTCTTGTAGAGTTTGTAGTACTATCTTCAAATGTTGTTCATGTTCTTTTGATTTTGAAAAATTAGTATAACATTAATAAAGATCAAGACAAATTTATCTAAGTATTTACTGAGTATACTATTCATTAAGCACATAAAATTCTCATGTGCATGTGTAAGTTCAAAAGAGATTACTACAAATTCGATATGTCCATAACGTGTTCTAAAAGTTTTTTTATTAATATCTTCATCATTTATTTTTATTTTGTAATAACCAGATCTTAAATCCAACTTAGAAAATATTTTTCTCCTCCAACATGGCCAAATATGGCCAAATAGATCATTAATCTTGGGTAAGGCATATTTATTTTTAATCGTCAATTTATTCATTTTATCCGATTGACAATAGTCGATACACAACAGAGTCTCAAGTTTCTTTTTAACAAATAATATTGGTGTTCCTCATGGAGAAACACTTGGTCTAATCTATCCTTTATCCAATAATTCATGTAGCATGATATTTAACTCAATTAATTCATGGACACTCATCCTGTACGGTGCTTTTGATATTGGTGTAGATCCAGGTCATAGATTGATAGAAAAATATATCTCTCTTGAGAGGTAGTTTTGGTATTTCTTCTACAAATACATCTCAAAATTCTTGAAAAACAACAAAATATTTTAATTTAGGTTTAGTTTCTTCATTTAGTAAATTTTTCACTTATAAAATATAAATTGCAACCTTTTCTAAAGCACTTCTTTAATTGAAAGGTTGATATTTGTCTTATAGAAACAATTTTATTGATTCCATGAATTGTTCATGATACACCACTTTCATCTTTAAAAGTGAAGTATTTTTCATAACAATTAAGCACAAATTTATGTTTTTCTAACCATTCCATACCTATAACATTCCATACCTATAAGAATGTCATATGATCCTAAAGGTAATAAATTTTATTTCACCTTAGTACCATGACCACTTATTTCCAATTTACAGTCATAAATGAACTCGATTAATTTTATTTTATTACCCGTCGTCGCTAATTATACAAGCCAAGATTTTGAATGTTTTACTTTTTCCAACTTAGATGAGTCTAACAATGATGTAGTAATATAACTTAAACTTGTTCTTTGTTTTATTAAGATATAAACTTTTCTATCATGAATTTTACCTTGAATTTCAACAATGGTATATTTATCATCTGCTTATCTATCATCTAGAGAAACATTTATTTTATAAATACTTTTCCCAAACTCTGCAACTGTTGAAGCTTATTGTATGTTTTTAATTATTCTCTTTGCAGAATTTTGATGTGAACTAAATTATTAAATTAACAAAAAAAAAAAAAGCCTCCAAATAGTTTTTTTCTAAAACTCTACTTGGTTAAATGGTTAAATTGTTATACTAATTTTTTTTTGTCTTCAAAGTCCTCGCACACTATTGTTTCCATGCCATCTGTGTTTTATAGCTTTACAATGTTTCATAAAGCATTCAACATTTGATGGGTAATTTAAACAAAGGATAGAACACTTAACCTATGTAAACAAAAAAGGGGTTCAACTATCATTCGATATTGAAAATAAACAAGAGGGAGAGTTAACTTGAAACCCTAACGAACATTGTATAAGAGGGACATTTGAAGAGATCATGTTGTTATGTTACAATAATAATACTTAACCATAGCATTAATTCCATGTTCGAAAGTGTCCTGGACCAACTACATAGGAAAACATCCTTGTTTTCAAATGGAAAGCATTATCCTCCATGCACTAAGCAAATGATTTAGTAGTGCATATGGATAAGTGTACAGGCATATGTTATATCTCACATACATGCCATTGCTTATGCCCATTGTTGCATCGTATAACCATAAGGTATGTCCATGTCCATCATTCGGTCGCCATCTCCATCATTTGTTCTCCATCGTCGGAACTGCAAGATCAGGTTTCATGTGCATGAGCTCCTCGATACCGCCAACCATCGACCGCAGAAGCCAACGAGCGTCCATACCACCAACGTCACTCGTATGTTGTCCAGTCGTGTTGCCTAAAACCACATTTGATTTTGAATATCCAATTGGGTGGCCAACATTTCTCGTTGATTCTTCAATTCAAATCTTTCCCTTTAGCCTATGACTTTGTTACATTGTAATCCATTCCCTATTGTCTGGTCGTTCAAAATGATTAGAAATTGTAGCGTGGCTAAGAAGGAATGTTGAAGATTCAACATTTCAGCCATAGCCAGCACAAGACTACAAATTCGATGGCTCATAAGAATTTCGTAATGGACTGTCGTCCCTGTAACTTAGGCTTGCATGAATCCTCCACTTAGCTCCCAAGTCCATGAATCCAAGATCTCAAGATGAAAGAAGTGAGGAATGCATATCATAAGTTTTACAGAAGAAATGGGAAGCCATCTCTATGAGCAAGGATTATTAAGCGCTCTCTTAAACGAAGAAATAAAATGAAGTTATCCTTCTTGTTTTCACGATTACGAGCCATGGTACCTCAGGTATGGATGGAGTATTATGATATTTTTGTTTCCATTTATTTTTAACTCTCAGTTTTTCTTTTCATCAAGGTTAGAAAAAAATGTAATATTATCTATGGCTCAATTAGGTTATAGGTAAACATATTCCCAGCCAGAGAAGTGGTTTCAGTTCATCATTGTTCCAAGAAAATAAGCTCCACGCGCCAGAAAAGCTTTGTGTTTATACATACGTCTGACGAACTTTATGACATTAATACAGGTCGTGAAATTTAGAATGAGAGACTGGAGAGTAGACAGTGTCCCTGGATATTCATGCCTTCGAGCAGTCCACCGCAGCCTGAGTTGGATAGGGAATTGGCATGGCTAGCTATACTACTGAGTGGGTAAAATCTAGTCCAACAATGCACTTCTAAAAAATGTCTCCAAAGTAGCCAGCAACTCACTTGAACAATGCAATTCTCCCTCATTTGAGTTGAGTAAAATGCGACATCTTCAAAAATATCTGCTTACACCATTCTACTCCATGCAAAATCGTAATAAAAAATGTATTTTATTACTCAAAAGCAAGAATGAAGGATAAAATCTAACTTCGTTCTATTATCAAGTCATTAATTTGGCAGATGGACCTTGACTGAAGCTCCCAAATCTATGAAGTCTTTTCATAGATTTACTATGAAGTGTACGACTTGACCCATTCTAAAAGCTCTTAAAGTCTCACTGAATTCAAATTGAATGCTTAATAAATGCATATATCTAAAATGTATTTTCTATTTTAATGGCTTAACCTTTGTCATTTTAGAGTGAACACTTTTAATGAATATAAAGCTAGACTCTATATCTTTTGAACATTTTTAATAAGTTTAAACATAAATTTTATATTTTTAAGTTAAATATATGATCCACTCATACCTCACCTTGAGTTATCTTAAAATATTGGTTAATTAAATTTTATTTATTTATTTATATTAATTTATTATTGAATTATATATATATATATATATAATTTAGTTAAATATTTAAAAGCATTTTTTATATATCATAATTTGATCATTTATTTTATTAATTATATAAAAATAATTATTATTTAAAATTATTATAATTAGTTAATAAATAAGTTTACTTAATAATTAATAATTATATATTCATTATTTAACTTTACTTTTTATATATATAATCATTTTTATTTGATTATATAAAAATAGACTTTTTTTTATTGAGAACAATACTTAATGCCAATACTCTAAAACCAACATTGACAAGAATATTGATACACAACATTGAATCTTTTATGCCTTATTACTACAAGAATCCATAGGAAATTGGTTCACGAAGTGGTAAACCAAAAATCAAGTTAAAGGAAATCAGTTCCATATGTTGAATGGAACCAAAAATCAAAGTTTGTTAATTTAGGTCTATCTCATGAAATGGTGACCAATAGAAGTAGGTTAGAGTTCAAATAAGATAATGGGATATGATAGATGAGGATTTCCATTGATCCAAGATGTCAGAGGTTACAAAAAATTATAGTGATATTGTACATTATGGTGAGGATCCTCTAACGAAAAATGATGTCTTTGTCAGGTACACAACCTACCATTCAAGATTTATAAAGGTGACTACCAAAAAAGGAGGATGTTGGAAGGAATGGATCAAAATTAGCTACGAAAGATTTAGGGTTTTTTTCATATGATAATTTTAACTAGGACTATATGGATTTTACTAGATTTAGCTCTAGGGTTGTGGGCCTTGGCCTCGATGACTGCAATGAAAAATTTCAGGGATAAATGGGTGGGTCAGACCTCTATCTTGATCTCACGAAAAATACTCGAGTGAGGTCCATATTCATAATGTTCCCTCTGATTTCACCATCCATTTCGAGGATCCAGTCACTTCTTGGATTTCAAGGCATTCTTTTCATTCAAAGACAAAGAGGGTTGGGGGATCATGGTTTATTAGTTAATATTTGGGGTTGGATCCATTGAGGGGTTTTTGTTTTGAACACACACAAACCCTAGCTCAAAAGAAGAAAATGAAAACCATCAAGCATATGGAAGAGGAGATAGCCTTGGTGGCAGGTAATAATATTAACTTGGATGACATCATGGAGTTGGATGGAAAAACGTTGATTGGGAAATTTGCAAGAAGTAAGGTTTCACATGATGTAATACCCCTATTTCCCTCGGTTTGTAAATATATCTATAACTAGCCAAGAGAATATGGCAGACTAAATATGTGTGCATGTTTGATTTGATGAACCTTTGTATAAAAGGGTCAATGTATGAATTTTCGATTATTAATAGAAATCGGATATGTGTTGTGCAACTGCTAAAAAGGGGGGTAGTCTACCAAGATCTACCATGGATGCTATGAGAGAGATGGTGAGGGGAAACCAAGAATGGTTGAAATGACCCTCACAAGATGAGTACCTACTGGGTGTAATTTCTCAACAATCCTCTGACGTAGAAATGAATTACCATTCAAGCTGGTAGTTGGAAGGCCATACTCAAGAGGTAATGAGGAGATGGGATATGGTACCCATCTATAAGGCTTCTAGGAATGACCATGAATTGGGATTCAGACCCATGGAAACTTTCTAAGGAAGGCAAGAAAGGAGGTAATTCGGGGGATAGAGACAAATCTGTAAGATAACATAGTAGAGAAAACAATCTCAAGAGAAGAGAAGATAAGGGAAGCATGTTTTCGACTCTATAATCGAGAAAAAAGATGAAATAAGCCATGTGAAAGGTTTCTCTAAAAGCTGATAAATGAGGATGACGAGTGACCGAGGAAGTACTCGTGTAGACCTCCTTTCTTGGAGTAGAGAAAATTGGTTGCCAATTTCCTGTGGGAGGTAGAGAGTAACCCCCATCCTTGATTGTCGTGGAGTAAGGAGAAAGAATCTCTCTTACAGAATCATGCTCTAGCTCGAGGGTGGCCAGTGGTAAATCTGTTAGGAGTGGTTGTGCATATTGTTGGGAGGAAATAGACACCCCTTTCAGTGGTCGCTTCACATTCTCCATTTCTGATAAGTATTATCATACTTTGTGTATATATATTGCATGTGACGATCGAATGCATGTTTTTATGGTTACGTCTTTCAGTATTTGAACACTTATTAGAAATTCTCATTTACTTCTGTAAACTTCTTTATCTATATGAACTTTGATTTTGTAACGACCCCAAAACGTTACGACTACACACGACGCAACGCAAGAGCAATTTATTTTCTTCTTTAAGCAGGACAGGAATGCAACAACGAACAATAGTTAATGGTGCAACTTGATGACAACCCAAGTCAAGCATATCAGCCAACATACAACAACGACTCAATGCAATATAAAAACGAGCAGTGGGGCAAAATATGCATATATCAAAATGGCAACGACCACCCGCCCGATGAAACCACAGCTTCACCTACAAGCTAAGGGACAACAACCACAATCCCAACACAAAGGTATATACATCCAGTTAGGAGAACTACTATGGCACATGTCACATCTCCGAAAATAAAGTTTTTTGAAATTCGAAACTTGTTAGAGAATTATTGTTAGAAAATTCATAAATCTGGGAACAAAGAAGTTTGGGGATAGTCCTCATGAACCATTGAAGTGTTAGGAATGTGGAGAACCTTATCTCAGGAGGAACTGTCCACGTTTAAACATAGTAAACAAAACTGTTGTTCATAATTTGCAGGAAGCTTCAACGGTGGGAGATGTAGGCAGAAGCCTGCATCGGATAAATGCATCCATTGATGGTCGACAAGCTGACCACCAGTCCTCTGTGGTGGAAATTGAAGGTAAAATCAATAACACTCAAATTTATGTTTTAATTGACCCTAGAGCTACATTAAGTTATATCACTCATGCTGTGGTAGAGTCAAATAAACTTAATAAAGTGAAACACGTGAAATCATGGTTGGTACAACTAGTAGCAGGAACAACAAGAAAAGTTGTTGACTTTATTTCTCATTTTGAGTTCAGTTTAGATGGTCAAAACATAAGAATAAATATTAACATTCTACCATTAGGATCTTATGATGTGATTATCCGAATGGATTGGTTGGAAAAGAACAAAGAAGTTCTAGATTGTTATACAAATACACTTAATTATAAAGATGATTATGACACTATTAGAACAACCCAAGGTATACCAAAACCACTATCAGTTAGACAAGTCATAGAATGGAAATTCAAGAAATGCATGAAAAAGTGTTTCCAAGTTTACACCATCCAAATAATGAATCTATTAGAAAAAGAAGATAAGCCCAACTTGGAAAAGTTTGTTGTCCTACGTGAATTTAGAGACATGTTTGTTGATGAGATACCTTAATTACCTCCTAGAAGGAAAATATACTTCTCCATAGAATTGCTACCTAGTTCATTCCCTATCTCTAAATCACCTTACCGAATGAGTTTACCAGAATTGACAGAATTCAAAATACAGCTACAAGAATTGTTGGACAAAGAGTATATCAGGCCGATTGTTTCACCATGGGGAGGGCCAATCCTCTTTGTGAAAAATAAATACGGTACTCTAAGGCTATGTATAGACTATAGACAATTGAATAAAATGACTATTAAGAACAAGTACCCCTTACCTAGGATAAATGACCTGTTCGATCAAGTAGGTGAGGCCAAAATCTTTTCAAAGTTGGATTTACGATCCGGTTACCATGAAGTTAGGATAAAATATGAGGACATAAGAAAAAAAACCTTTTGAACAAGATATGGACACTACGAATTTGTAGTCATACCTTTCAGACTCACTAACGCACCAACCACGTTTATGTGCATGATGAATAATATTTTCAGTCATTACTTAGACAAGTTCGTACTAGTATTTATCAACGATATTCTGGTCTATTCTAAAATGAAGGAAGAACATGAAGAATACTTAATAATTGTTCTGCCAACTTTGAGGAAACATAAATTGTACGCCAAATTGATAAATGTGATTTTTATCAAAAAAAAATACAATACCTAGGACATGTAATTTCAACAAAAGGCATTGTAGTCGACCCGGAGAAAATAAAAGCCATCATGGAATGGACGGTACCTAAGGATGTAGCAGATATCCAGTCATTCATGGGAATCACCAGATATTATCACATATTTATAAAAGGATTTTCCAAAATAACCTACCCTATCACGTCATTACAAAAGAAAGGGACCGAGTTTAACTGGTCATAGAGGTGTGAAGATAGTTTTAACAAGTTGAAGGAATTATTAACAACCGCACACATCTTGAAGGTAGAAGACCCAAATAACGACTTTACCATCTATGTTGATGCAAGTAAAGAAGGACTAGGTGGTGTCCTAACTCAGGAAGGACACGTAATTTGTTATGAGTCCTGGAAATTAAAATAACATAAGCGAAACTACGTCACTCATGACTTAGAATTGGCAGCAGTAATACACGCCTTAAAAATGTGGCAAAAATACATAATGGGCAGAAAAATTCTATTACTGACAGATAATAGCGGAGTGAAATATTTGTTTAGTCAACCAGATCTTAATGCAAGACAAGAAAGATGGCTAGCCCTCTTGAGAGAATTTGACTTTGAGGTAAGACATATCAAGGGTAAGGAAAATAAGGTAGCATATGCCCTAAGAAGAAGATTCCATGCATTATTCGAAATAAATGTCAGTAGAGCAAAAAGTGAACTGGAATAGAGAATAAGGACAATAGGTATTAACGACGAAAATTACACTAAAATAATGGCAGAATCACAAAACAGTACCGCAAGCTTAGATAAACCAGATTTAAGAATCGACAAAAATGGACTATTACGATTTAAAAATAGACTTTACATACCAGATTCAACAGAGTTAAAGATAATAGTCTTGGATGAAGTGCATAAGAAACCATATTCTGGCCAGCCACGATACCAAAAAATGATAACAACACTTAGAAAACTATTTTACTGGCCTAACATGAAGGGGGAAACAACAAAATATCTGGCTAGGTGCCAAGATTGTCAGTAGGTTAAGGTTGAACACCAGCATCCAACCGACCTACTACATCCATTGCCAGTACTAGAATGGAAATGGGAGACCATATCGTTGGACTTTATTACAGGTTTTCCTAAAACTTAGAAACATAATGACTCTATTATGGTTGTAATAGATAAACTCAATAAGTCTGCACACTATATTCCTGTAAAGTCTACTTTTAAATCTATAAATATGGTTGAAATATTTATGAAAGAAATATTTAGACTGCATGGTATTCCTAAAATGGTGATTTCAGATAGAGACCTCAAATTTACATCTACGTTTTGGAAAGAATTATTTGCACGGATAAATACTAATTTTAATTTCAATACGAATTATCAACCGTAAATGGATGGACATACCAAAAGAATGAACCAAATCATGGAGGATATACTCTGCATGTATGTGAGAAAAAAACCAAGCAGGTGGGAAGACTACCTACACCTGGTAGAATTTGTATATAACAATGGGTAGTAAACTTCGGCTAAGTTAAGCCCCTTCGAGATACTGTATGGCAGAAAGTGCACGACTCCAATTAGTTGGGACAATCTGGTTGTCATACTTATGGTTGGACCAGAGATGCTCCAAGAAATGGAAGGTATGGTAAGAAGGGTACAATAGAACTTAAAGGAAGAACAGGACAGGAAGAAGAGTTACACAGACCAGAAAATAAGACATTTGGAATTTCAAGTGGGAGACCATGTTTATTTGAATGTCAAAGCCTGAAAAAGTTTGTTGAAGTTAGGAAACTGTGCCAAGATGGCACCTAGGTTTTGTGGGCCCTTCGATATACTAGCTCAAATTTGAACCGTAGAATACCAACTTGAACTTCTAGCTAATCTAAAGATTCATAATGTATTTCATGTTTCTTTGTTAAAAAAATATGTTCATGACCCTACTCATATGATTGATTGGAACCTTGTGCAGGTGGAACCGGAAGGCGAGTTCTAGGTAGAACCCCTACGCATTCTGGACTGGAGAGAAATAACACTTTGGAACAGAGTTGTCTCTTAGGTAAAGGTACAATTGAAGCACTTTAGTCCTGAGGAGGCCACTTGGGAGTTGGAAGGAGATTTGCAGAAATCTCATCCATTCTTGTTCCAAGAAAGGAATGAACATTGAGGATAGTGTTTTATTGAAGGGGGAAAGGATGTGACATCCCAAAAAATAAAGTATTTCGAAATTCAAAAATTGTTAGAGAATTATTGTCGTTTTTGGTAAATTCGAATTTGGAAATTTTTTCCATTTATGGCAATTCCGAATTTTGAATTTGGTAGTTTGTAATTAATTATTATGACTGTTGGGCAGAGATCTGATTTGACCCAACTAACTAATTGACTATTACACTTGTATGAAAATAGAATATTTTATATTAATTGTAGGAGGACAAATGGAACAACCATGTTAAAATTAGCTGACCATGACTCCATGAGTGGGGAACATGTCAGAACTTGGTTGCCCTGTTCTATGGTTGGTACGAACGTGCTTGTTCCTTTTGTCATCCTGTGAACTGGTTCATATATGTATTCTATTTCTTCTCTGTTTTGGAATGACTAAAATGATTATTGCAATGTATCTGTCATTTTGGTTTTGAATAGTATTATGGATGAATTTTGTTCACTCTTGTGGAGCATGAAACTGACAGAATGTCACCAGATTGAGTACTCAGTATTTTTTTGTCGACTTAAAGTACATAATGAATAATGTAGTTATTTTTCCTTTTTTATTTTTCATGAAGAATACGTGTGGCC
>SNQJ01S0014631.1:182892-205684 GCA_010110895.2 Picea sitchensis
ATAAATAGATAAAATTTTATGAGAAGTATAATTTGGACCTAGACTTTATTTTCCTAAGCTAGGCGACATTTTATTAGAGGAAAAGTTTTAAATTTTTCTTATCACGTTGTTCTTCCTAAGGCCATATAGGTCCATTCATTTAATATTTAACCACACGACATGCCCTTCAGGATGCACTAGGTTCTCCAAGGGTGCCACTCGCCCCATTTTGTTTCCCTTACACGACATGCCCTTCAGGATGCACCACGTGCTCCAAGGGTGTCACTTGCCTCTTTCCATTTTTATTGCGCGACGTGCCCTTTAGGACGCACCATGTGCTCCAAGAGTGTCATTCACCCCATTCTCTCTCCATTGCACGACGTAACCTTTAGTACGCACCATGTTCTCCAAGGGTGCCACTCGCCTCTTTCCATTTTTCTTGCACGACGTGCCCTTCAGGATCAACACGTGCTCCAAGGGTGCCACTTGCCTCTTGAAAGACTTGGTACACATCAAAATCCCATGGAGTCAATACTCCCCAAGGTGATCTTGTGGGAGACTAAGGGCCTCTAAGGAATAATTCCCCTGCCTTATTGTGCGCCTCTTAGAATCATCGTGAGTGATTATCGCAGTCTGCCCTCATGACATTGTGGGTCCTCTTGAACTAGGTAATCATTAACCTATAGTTTGAGCCACAATGAGAGTGCTAGTAGGCTATGGTAGGGCTATTGTCCACACCTCTCCCTCAACATCTCTGGTAGTCATGCATGACCCCGCTACTCCACATGTGAGTCTGGTCGACAATCTATCGTCAGCCTGCATCATCAACGAATCATGTTAGAAATGTATCCATAATCATATGATCTAATCGAATGCACTAATATCACATATAAAACAATCAAACCCCAATAGTTCACTCCCCGACTCGATCCGGGGTCCAAGTGGTTCCATCGATGCCTCTGCATCTGAGAGGTCCAAAATCCTGCACACTCAGTAAAACCAAGTCAATAGCACATGTCTATGTCAATGCAGAAAAACAATAGGTCATCAACCCATAACGCCTCATAATCAAAATCAAATGCTTAATAGTATAAGAATCTGGATCACTTGCAAGCAAGTGTCCTCAAAGAATAAGTTCCTCGAGTGTGCGCAAGAGCGAGATGTTACAGATTTAGGTTAGTTTCGTTGCTAGAGAGTCATGGGATGTGAATCCATAGGAGAGTCAAGGTAGGATTGACTGAAACGTCTAAGCCTTTCCGAGCGTTTGAAGTTTACCTTAGTGGGAATGTCAAGCTTATGTCTGTGGGAGAAGGAAGTTTTCATTTAGACTATCCACCCATCTGACTGAGGGCTCATTCCCATGAACTTAACCCAGTTTGTGCTAAAAACATTAGCGCTTAGCATGCAAGATTTCTCAAGATTTCCCAAACGAGCCATGCGACCAGGGCCTAGGAACCTTGCGCTAGTCCGAAAGGATCTAGCTTTTTTAGGAATCAGGGACTTATAACTCCACAATCCTCGAAAACAATCAAAGTTTGAAGTCATGAATTGATGGGGTTCATATATTTAGGGATTTGATGTGGATCTCTCTCAGCCGTTAGATCAGACATAGGAAGGGAAGTGTTAAGAGCTTCAGGAGGATAAGAGTGGTATAGCATCGAAACTCCCAAGGGTTGGAGTCAAAAAGTTAATTAGGACTGTTGAAAGTGGAGGGACATCCATCCATAGATCAATGACTATCTGGAAGTTTGGGTATTTTGTGGTATAAAGATGCATGCATTTCCCTGCATCCTTGCAAACCCCAATAAATCCTGGTCATGAATGATAAGTACACGTGGTGATAGATTAGGCATGGTCTTGAGAGGAAGCCCGAAGATACACACCAAGCTCTTGAATGTAAAAATTCTTAAGAGACATGGACCGTCTATCCTTGAATCCTTCAGGATCCCCCTCAGTCATCGATCTAAGGAACCCACCCTTGATTATCCAACCAACCTAGAATGCATAGTGGAGAGACATGTGGCCCCTACTTGTCCCCTGTCTAAGGTTTTCAATTGAATCAGAGCCGTTGGATGAGAGGGTATGTGGAAAGAGATCCTATAGTCTAGAGAATTAGTACTCCAGAGGAACCTGGCCAAGAATCTACATAGTGTGAAAACCTATGAGGTCGCAAATGCCGAAATGAATCTTAGTCGTTGGTAGGATGATGACACTTGGTGCCAGATAAGAAAGTATAGAGACTTGGCTCTTCAGGGAATTCACGATGTGAGGAGTTGGTAAGATATGAAGCCCAGAGTCATGAAGTAACAAGAACTATGGATCTATGAATCTACGTGGACGAATCTCAACCATGATATTTGAAAGGAGTTATAAGGATGTATGTCGGGGGGGTTGGCATGGCTTAATGATGTCATCCAAGGTGACGTGGACCCGCAACTAAGGTTCCATGTGTCACCCATATATGGTTGATTCACAGACCCCTTATGCCTATTAAAGCATGACACATGTCACCCCCTAATGAGGACATGTGTCACCCCTGGCCCATGCCATGTTTCAGCTACTAGTTCATGCCCTCCTAGCCAATGTGGTCGGTGATGTGTCTGGGACTCTCGAAGTCTAGATAACTTTGGGATTTCAAGAGTTTTGGGCATAATATAAGAAAGGTATGTTCAACAAAGATCATCGATCGTCGAACGCTTAAAGTTCAACAACGATCATCGATTGTCAAAATTGTTGAAAGCGTAGGACGTCGACCGCTGATTGCCAACTAGCGAACGCCAAAAAGAGGTGTTCAATGTAAAATGTTGAACATCAATATTGGAATGGATAAGGCCACATGGTGAGATTTCAGGACTTCAGGGATTAGGAAAAAGGAGTGTTCAATGCCGAATGCTGAAGACCACAACTAAAAACACCCAGGTAACTTTGGGAGGCCATAAATTGCAAACCAGAGCTCGGAGTTTAGTGCAGCAACGATCATTAGAATTCACGTGACAAGAAACAACCAATGAATATCCTGGAATTGGGATTTTAGACAGATAGGAAGAAAAATATTTTGATGCCCCATACCTAGTAAAGGATATTTAGGGGTTAAGTGTGTTATAAATTGGTATCAAAGCATGGAAGCAACACTTGGATTGCTTGGGCTCATGTACATGTCACATAAAAATATTATTATAGAACTTTAAGGAAGAAAAGACTTACTTGCCACCATAAGAAAGTAACAAATAAGATAATCCATCACACAAACATTCCATCCTCACATGCTCGTTGAGGGGATTATTGTGGTTTTTTTCCATAGGTTTCATAATGAGCATACATTACAACCAACCCAAGAAGAAGAAGAAGATAGAGATCCTTGTACATGGTAATGGAATAGAGGCTTAGTATCCCTTATAATATAGATCTCTTTATAAAACACCGAAGCATAGAGACCAGAGCCCAAAACAGATTTCCTGATGCAGGAGCATCGCTCCCAAGCCAGCCATGCGCCAACCAACCAATGCTCTCATATTTTGAATTCAAATTAAGGGCATTTAATATCGTAAGGATGTTAGAGCCAAAAGGTTGTGCCTATATGCAAGCTTTATATGTAGATAGCCTTTAATGGTTGTAAGGCTGAGATCTAGCTCCGATCTGAACTAGACAACCATTAATTGTAAATTCAATGTAATTGGATAGAGAAGGTAGCTTGGAGGGAAGAGCTCGAAGAGCCCCTCATGTAAAAGATCTTTTTAATCTTGTTGAAAGTTAGGAGAGGTAGAAAGAGAATAGAGAAGAGAGCAGAGAGGAGGAGTCGAGACTCTGTCAAAAGTCTAAGTTCAGGAACACCTTGTAAAGGAGGCATTTGATATTAATACAAACCAGAGCAGTTTTTCCTGCATATTGCCTATGTTGTGTGAATGTCTTTATGTGTGTTCATTATATGTTGTAGATGTGTGTGTTAGTATGCATTTTGCAGGGGCAGATAGGTTCTGCTACCTGTGGGTTCTTTGATTTTAGGGTTGGAGTTCTTTGAGGCTTCATGCCAAGAGGGCATGACAAAACACTACAGGTTCTGAAAGCCAGTGCATAGAGTGCACTTCCAATTCTGCGGAATTTGGACAAGGACGTGCTAGGAAGGCACACCAACTGAAATCATTGACTCAGAGGAAGACCTCAAGGTTGTTGAATACCTTGGAGGCAAGACTCTGTAGGAGAAGACACAGTGGAGGACAAAACCATTGCAGGATTCTGGAAGAGCTCTACCAAGAGAGAATTGAGCACGGGCACAGAGTGTTGAGGATGAACTTTGTTTTGAGTTCATAGAGAAATAGAATCACTGAGGATTATGGACACTTTGCAGGAGGGAATTGAGTAGGTTCCAGAGTGCACAGAGAGAACTCTTTTGAGTTCAGAGATAGAGAAGAGTCCAAGGAAGGATCTTCACAGCATTGTTGAACACGATGCAGACTCAACAAGAAGTTTGCTTGAGTAGAGGAGTGCCAGGAGAGCATCAAATTCTCCATTTGAAAGAGAATGAAAAAGGGTTAATCCCTTAAAGGTCGAAGCTACAGGAAAAACTCAGAATATATAGAATCTTTGTACGTGTAAAGACTCTACAAGGAGTGAAGAAGTCAAAGAATCCTTTGAGGATTCAAGGAGAGAAGCTCAGGAGGAGTAGTGCTTTCATGCACAGAGCCATAGTTGTAGAAGTTGTAGAGGTCGAGGAACTTTTTGGAGAGTTTAGAGTTCCAAAAGCTGAGAAGGGATAGCATCTTTGAGAACACAGATGAGACTCAATGGTGCAAAGCTCCCAGAAAAGAAGAAAAGGTCGAGGCCTTTAGCATTTGGGAATTCTTCCAAGTTCGGGAAGAAAGCGCATGCTCAAAGCGAGAGCACAACTGCCATCGAATCAGGCCAAAGGGAAGATATGGACCGTTGAAGTTTCCACGTCCAGGGAGCATTGGGAGAGTGCAAAAAGAAGGGGAAATCGTGGGTTGTCAGATATCATGCAGATAGCCGATAGTTGTTGGATCTATCGAAAGAAGCACGAGGTTTAATCCTCACGTGCAGAGCAGAGAATCCGAAAAAATCCTGACAGGGCAGGGGCATGGAGATTTCTGATTTCGAAACTTTGAAAGTTCGGAGGTTCAGAGGACAGTGGACCTGGAGATTTGAACTCACGGTTCCCGAAGTCTCGAAGATATCTGAGCCGTCCATCTGAGGAGGACACGTGTCGCAGGATCCTTTCATATAGGGGATTTTGACATTGGGAAGCAGAACACAGAGAACTCTTTTGACTTCGCAACTGGAGAAGTCCCAAAAGCAATCAGAGCCATCCATCTATGGGAGGACACATGGTGAAGATCGGGGGAATCACTGGGTAATCGAATATTAGGGATCTAGAAGACAAGAAGATCAGTGTCGTTGGGTTCGTAGAGTCCCAAAGACAAAAAAGGATCATGATCGTCCAAGTGGAGGACACGTGGAAGTGATCAAGGCATCGGGGAAATCCCTGAAAGGAGTATTTCGGTATTTCAGCTACTGAAAGATGTAGGGGTAAGAGTTCAAAACTCTTGACCCATAGAATTTTGAAAATATCTGAGCCGTTGGATCAAGGGAGGACTTGAGCCATCGATTTTGCTTGGGAGGAGGAGAACTAGAGGTTGGGGATTTCGGTACTTCAGTATTTCGGATACAGGGAGTACGAGAGGACAAGGCATTGTTATGCTAGGATTCATGGAATTTTTAAACACAAATTCCCGAAGGCGGAGAAGGAGCATTGTCAGGTGACGAGGGCAAAGGAGTCGTATTTCGGCATACCGGATATCTAGATTTTGGAAATCCTGAGGACATGAAATCTGGGCTCTTAGGAACGGAGATCCCGAAAAGATCAGGGTTGTTGATTTGAGAGTGGATCACATCCATTCATACCGGCTAGGAGTGAAAGGACTATATTAGTATTTCAGATACTGAGAAGTCTAGAGAGCAGGGATAGGAAGAGGTAACCTTACATCGGGAAAGCTCGAAACATGAAAACCCAAAGTTGTTGAGGAATAGCACGGGACGTGGAGGACGGGTGTATTCTTTGGCATTTCAGATTTTGGAACTTCAGGAGTTTCAAGGATATGAGAACCAAGCATTTCAGCATCAAAAAACCCGAAATCGTGAAAGGAGGAGGAAACCGGGAAATAGGCCTTTTGGCATTTCGAAAATCGTCTTTTCAGGAGTCTTGAAGACAGGAAGCCGAGCATTTTGCGTTGGTGAACCCCAAAGAAGACTGTGGTCATATGAAGGGTGGTCACATGGACCGAAGATATGTCCCAAAGGGATAATCGTCGTTGAGTGTTATTTTGACATTCTGGCATTTCGGGGATCGAGGAATCGAGGAGTCAATGACTCTAGGGATTAGGACTCAGGAAGTCCCGAAACCCAAAATCACATTTTGGGAAAAGGTCACAGTCTTGCTAAGGTCGTGTGCAGATGAAATTGCGTGCCTGTTGCATGCTTGTGCAGGTGGAGTTTCGCAAAGGACCTGTGGATCAAAGATTTGAGGTTCTAGTAGGGAATCAAAGGAGCCGCTTCAGCTTGAGGAGGTTTATGAACGATCCTTAGACTGGGAGGTTGCGCAGAACCTATCGAGGTAGGGGGTGCCACATTGTTTGTGGTATCAGAGCTTGACTCTATTTGTATATTTCAGGTAGAGGGAGCATGAAAGAAAATACTCTAATATACAACAGAGTGGTATCAGAGGCAGCTTACAAAGACAGGCAGAAGGAAGATAGAGTGATGGAAGATCTATGGTGATTGTTTTAGGTGTGCAACAGTCCATAGAAAATTAGGAGGATTGTATGAGAAAGATGAAAGCACTCAAAGTTGCAGAGTAACAGCAGCAGGTTTTCCAGGAGGGCAGACAGGAACAAGAAAATGGCTACTGAAGGTCATGCACGCAGTGGGAAGAAGAACCATCAACAGTAGCCGAGCAGGGTTGAGATGGATAGAGAACTTACCGATATCAGGGCAAGGATGGATGAACTTGCACTACGGGTGCAACAGGATACAAGGTCAATATGGGTATTTGAATGGCCCATCAGGATGAAAGAAAAATGGCCAGTTAGGGCATTGATGGCCAAAAGACAACAGAGGCTGTTGAAAATATGGCTGAGGCATGCTGAAAACCTCAATAGACTATAGGAAAAATATGGTTCAGGTGTGTGAACCAGAGTATGGGAGAAACCTTAGTAGTGAGGATGACATGGGATTAGCTGAAGGTCTCAAAGAGTTTTAAGAGGGCAGGACAAAAGTTCCCAATTGCTAGGAGGGCAATGAGATGAGATCACTATGGGATCTCATAGACTGTCGAGAGGATAGCCGGGGAATTTCACATTGCCAGGAGGGTAATGAAATGAGATCACTGCGGGATCTCATAGACTGCCAAGATGCCAGGACCGGAAATTCATATTTCCAGGTGGGCAATGAGATGGGATTCGAGGATCTCATAGACTTCCAGGAGGGTAGCAGAAAAATCCCAATTTTCTAGGTGGGCATGAGAACTGAAATGAGGCTATGTGAAAGTCTCATGAACTCGGAGGTGAGTTCATATCAGCAAGGGATGCTGGTAAGTGGAGATTCATGTCATTTTTCAGATCATGTGAATGAAGATGATGACAAGTTAGAAACTTGCACCATCCAGGAGGAGGATTGGAGGAATATTCTAATGGTTAGAGGAATTGAAATATTCCTACCACTTAGTTCAGTTGGGGCTAAAACCTGTGTTGTGGATGCAACAAAAGCAGACGGAAAACCAACAGAGACTATCATGGAAGAAGAATCATTGGAGCAGATGTTAGAGGCTACCCAAGTAGAAGAAGAAGAAGAGCATTCTGAGGAATGGCTCAAAATTTTCATCCAGGAAGCTGAAAAGAATGCAACATTAAAGCTTGTAGAAATAGAATAAGAAGAGGTAGACAACATAAGCTTTGCTGATCTGTGTGAATATATTGAAGCCCTGGAGAGAAGGGTGATAGTGCAGGGCATGCACATCCAACAATTTAAGTTGGAAGCAGATGAAAGAGAATTCCAGGTGAAAGTACAACTGGAAGAAGCTGGACACATACCAGTAAAAGGAATGCCAGTAGCAGCATTCTTAGATGAAGAGGAAGTTGAACAATATTTTAGTGATACAACTATAGGAGAGGAATCTGCAACAACATGGAAAATCAAGGCCATAGAGGATGAAGAAGACAGCATGGGAGATCATGACGATCTTCCCATTTGCAGAAAGAATTTGCAGCAGAAGAAACTGCATGAACAGAAACAACCATTTCAACAACTGGACGAGGTGATCGATGAGATCAGGAAGCTGATGTTGAATTCATCACAAGAGACTGCCAGAAGGGGGAAGCTGAGTAGAAGGGAGATAGAAGTAGCAGGAGAGAAGCACCAACAACACCAACAACAGAGCAGTGGAGCTGATGAACAACTTTAAAGAGTTGTTTGGGATCTAGGAGGATTTCAACAACCAGTGTGGAGAGCTCATGAGCAGGAGCTCATGAATTTTTGCAGCAGAGAAGTATGATGCAGGAGCATCGCTCCCAAGCTAGCCATGCGCCAGCCAGCCAACCCTCTCATATTTTGAGTTTGAATTAAGGGCATTTAATATTGTAAGGCTGTTAGAGCCAAAAGGCCATGCCTATACGCAAGCTTTAGATGTATATAGCCTTTAATGGTTGTAAGGTTGAGATCTAGCTCCGATCTGGACTAGACAACCATTAGTTGTAAATTCAATGTAATTGGATAGAGTAGGTAGCTTGGAGGGAAGTGCTCGAAGAGCCCCTCATGTAAAATATCTTTTTGATCTTGTTGAAAGTTAGGATAGGTAGCAAGAGAATAGAGAAGAGAGCAGAGAGGAGGATCCGAGACTCTATCAAAAGTTTGAGTTCTGGAACACCTTGTAAAGGAGGCATTTGATGTTAATACAAACCAAAGCAGTTTTTCTTGCATATTGTTTGTGTTGTGTGAATGTCTTTATGTGTGTTCATTATATTTTGTAGATGTGTGTGTTAGTATGCATTTTGAAGGGGAAGATAAGTTTTGCTACCTGTGGGTTATTTGATTTCAGGGTTGGAGTTATTTGAGGCTTCATGCCAAGAGGGCATGACAAAACACTACAGGTTCTGAAAGCCAGTGCATAGAGTGCACTTCCAATTCTGCGGAATTTGGACAAGGACATGCTAGGAGGGCACACCAACTGAAATCATTGACTTAGAGGAAGACCTCAAGGTTGTTGAATACCTTGGAGGCAATACTGTGTAGGGGAATACACACTGGAAGACAAAACAATTGCGGGATTCTTGAAGAGCTCTGCCAGGAGGGCATTGAGCACGGGCACAGAGTGCTGAGGATGAACTCTGTTTTGAGTTCATAGAGAAATAGAATCACTGAGGATTCTGGAAACTCTTCAAGGAGGGCATTGATTAGGTGCTAGAGTGCACAGAGAGAACTCTTTTGAGTTCAGAGATAGAGAAGAGTCCAAGGAAGTATCTTCACAGGGTTGCTGAACACCCTGCAGACTCAGCAAGAAGTTTTCTTGAGCAAAGGAGTGCCAGGAGGGCATTAGATTCTCCATCTGAAAGAGAAGGAAAAAGGGTTAATCCCTTAGAGGTCGAAGCTATAGGAAAATCTCAGAAGAGATAGCACCTTCGAGCATCCAAAGACTCTGCAAGGAGTGCAGAAGTCAAAGAATCCTTTGAGGATTCAAGGAGAGAAGCTGAGGAGAAGTAGTGCTTTCATGCACAGAGCCATAGTTGCAGAAGTCGTAGAGGCCGAGGAACTCTTTGGAGAGTTTAGAATCCCAAAATCTCAGAAGGGATAACGTATTTGAGGACGCAGGCGAGAGTCAATGGTGTAGAGCTCATAGAAAAGAAGAAAAGGTTGAGGCCTTTAGCATTTGGGAATTCTTCCAAGTTCGGGAAGAAAGCACATGTTCAAAGGGAGAGCAAAGCTGCCGTCAGATCAGGCCGAAGGGAATATTTGGACCGTTGAAGTTTCCATGTCCAGGGAGCAGCGAGAGAGCGCACAAAGCAAAAGAGATCGTGAGGTGCTAGATCTCATGCAGATAGCCAATAGTTGTCGGATCTATAGAAAGAAGCACGAGGTTTAATCCTCACACGCAGAGCAGAGAATATGGAAAAATCCCGATAGGGTAGGGGCATTGAGATTTCGGATTTTGGAACTTCGGAAGTTCAGAGATTCCAAGGACAGCGGACCTGGAGATTTGAACTCATGGGTCCCGAAGTCTTGAAGATATCTGAGCCGTCCATCTGAGGAGGACATGTGTCGTGGGATCCTTTCATATCGGGGATTCAAACATTGGGAAGTAGAACATGGAGAATTCTTTTGACTTCGCAGCTGGTGAAGTCCAAAAGTGATCAGAGCCGTCCATCTATGGGAGGACACATGGAGAAGATTGGGGGAATCACCGGGTAATCAGATAGTGGGTAATCGGAAGACAAGAAGATCATTGTCGTTGTGTTCGCGGACTCCCAAAGATCGAAAAGGAACGGGATCGTCGAAGAGGATGATATGTGCCAGTGAAAGGAGTATTTCGGTATTTCGACTATCGAAAGATGTATGGGTAAGATTTCAAAGCTCTTGACCCATAGAATCCAAAAAAGATTTGAGTCGTTCAATCAAGGGAGGCTTTGAGACGTTGATTTTTCTCAGGAGGAGGAGAACCCGAGGTTGGGCATTTAGGTACTTCAGTATTTTGGATACCGGGAGTATGAGAGGACAAGGCATTGTTGCGCTAGGAGTCATGGAATTTCTAAACATGAATTCACGAAGGCAGAGAAGGAGCATTGTCAGGTCACGAGGGAAAAGGAGCCAGATTTCGGCATACCGGATATCAGGATTTTGGAAATCCTGAGGACATGAAATCTGAGCTCTTAGGAATGAAGATCCTGAAAAGATCAAGGTCATTGATTTGAGAGTGGATCACATTCATTGATCCCAGCCAGGAGTGAAAGGACTATATCGGTATTTTGGATACCGGGAAGTCTAGAGAGCAAGGACAGGAAGAGGAAATCTTACATCGGGAAAGCCCGAAACGTGAAAACCTGAAGTTGCTGAGGAATAGCATGGGACGCGGAGGATGGGTGTATTCTTCGACATTTCAGAGTTTGGAACTTCGGGAGTTCCGAGGATATGAGAACCAAGCATTTCAGCATCAGAAAACCCGAAATCGTGAAAGGAGGAGGAAATCGGGAAATAGGCCTTTTGGCATTTCAAAAATTGGCTTTTCGAGAGTCTTGAAGACAGGAAGCCGGGCATTTTACGTCGGTGATCCCCGAAGAAGATTGCATTCATATGAAGAGTGGTCACATGGACCAAAGATATGGCCCAAAGGGATAATCATTGTTGAGTGCTATTTCGAAATTTTGGCATTTCAGGGATCAAGGAATTGAGGAGTCAAGGAATCTCGACATCAGGACTCAGGAAGTCTCGAAACCCGAAATCACATTTTGGGAAAAGGTCATGGTTGTGATAAGGTCATGTGCAGATGAAATCTCATGCCTGTTGCATGCTTTTGTAGGTGGAGTTTCACAAAGGACCTGTGGATCAAAGATTTGAGGTTCCAGTAGGGAATCAAAGGAGCCGCTTCGGCTCGAGGAGGTTTATGAACGATCCTTAGATCGAGAGGTTGGGCGGAACCTGCCACGGCAGGGGGTGCCGCATCATTTCCACATAGCGTCCATGTTGGTGAAGTGAGTGGGATATAAGTCCCTCATTTACGAATCAGTTCGGATCAGAGAAGTAACATCCTTGAATGTGCCAACTGAAAAAGAATTGAATAGAACATTGTAGACCTCAACATGGGTAGAGAAAGTAAATAAAAGTTGAAGACTTAAGGGCCAAGAATGATCAACTTCGAGGAGAGAATGAGTAATTGAAGGAGCAAGTCCAAATTTTCAACCAAAGGATGGTAGAGATGGGGAAACACCTTGATACCTCTTCCAAACTGCTAAAAATAATTTGTATAAGGCTAATACTCTCTCATCGCAGTCAAGATAGACTGGGACAAGAACAAAACACATCTTGTAAATATTGGTGAGAAGGTCATCCAAATGGGTAGTTAGCTAGGGCATAATCTCACAGAGATGATGACGCCAATGAAAAAATATTTAGCAAAGAAGGAGGAGGCATTGACAAGGATCCAAGCAGTTTTCCGAGGGCTCCAAAAATCAAGGCCACCTTGTGTTTCCACTACAAAATCCAACACTATGATTGAGAGCACCCTCGTAAGATCACCTTACATAAATATTTCTATGGAGAATATTAGTGACTTTGAAAATTATACCAGAGGCATTGGTTCCAAGTTCTTAATATAGATGGGTTATGATGGGAGATAGATAAGAAAGATAATTCAAGGAATCCTAATCCCCATTCTAGTTGCATAAAGGGCCAAGCATGAAGGCCTAGGCTTTGATGGAAAAGTGGAAATTCACATGACCATGAAGACCACTTTTGTGAAGGATAAAGACATGCCATAGTTTTCTTACACAAGAAAAGAGACACTAGCGGTACATGAAGGTGGCATCCTACTACTACCTCAACCGTCTTTTGGCATATTGAAGAAGGGAAACAATTCAAATTCCTTGAAGACTAATCTTGCATGTCCATTCAAAAGAAGAAGAAAGTCCATAAATTGGGAAGAATGTGTTCAAGAAAAGAGAAACTCCAATTTGACAGTTTATGGGAAGAATATGTTCAACAAGAAGAAAGAATGGCTAACCAAGAAGTCGTTCTATTAAAATATTAAGATCATGCCCTAGATTCTCATGTTAAGGGTGGAAAGGGTGTTATGAGGAAAATCTCTCTATGGCATGGTATAAAAAACAATAGACATAATGAAACACATAAATCAACTCTAATCCCAAGTATGCTATATAAATTAAATTCTAACAAGACCTCGGGAACTATGACCTCAGGAACTATGAGTTCTGGAGCTCTGACCTGGTGTGTTATAACCCGGTCATAGTTTGAGAGGTCATAGTTACACAGATCATTGTTCCATAGGTCATAGTTCTTGGAGTCATAGTTCCAAAGGTCATAGTTCTAGAGGTGATAGTTCCAGAGTTCAAGGTCCCAAAAGGTGTAGTTCCATAGGTTATAGTTCCACGGGTCATAGTTCCTGAGGTGACAATTCCAAAGGTCATAGTTCCAGAGGTCATAGTTTATGGGGTCATAATGCGACAAGTAATAGTTCCGCAGTTTATAGTTCTTGGGGTCATAATTCCACAGGTCATAGTTCTTGAGGTCATAATTCCAAGTCATAGTTCCTGGGGTCATAATTCAACTTATCTTTTGGCTTCCGTATATGCACTTTTTTTCTTTCCATAAATATGCATATACGGAAGCTCTCTTTCATATATGCACATTTTGTCCTCCATATATGTGCATTCACTGAAGCCAAAATGTGCATATACATAATCTCTCTTCCATATATAGAGCTTTTGTAGATGCTCATTTACGAAAGGAAAAAGTTTGCATATACGAAAGCCAAAATGTGCATATATGGAAGATGTGAGCATATACAGAAGTCAAAATTCACATATACAAAAGACAGCTTCCATATATGTGCATTTTGGATTCTATATATGCGCATATACAGAGGCTCTATATATGGAAGAGAGCCTCTGTATATGTGCATTTTGGTTTCTGCAAATGCACATATACGAAAGAAAAAATGCTCATATATGGAAGAGAGTACGGAAGAGAGCTTCCGTATATGCGCATTTACAGAAGAAAAAAATACGCATATATAGAAGGAAAAATGCGCATTTACGGAATCCAAAATGTGCATATACGGAAGCTATCTTCCGTATATGCGCATTATATCTTCCGTATATGCACATTTTGGCTTCTGTAAATTCGCATATACATAATCCAAAATGTGCATATACAGAAGCTCTATACAATGCGCATATACGAAAGCTCTATATATGGAAGAGAGATTCTGTATATGCGCATTTTGGCTTCCTTAAATTCGCATATACAGAACGAAAAAATGTACATATATGGAAGAGAGCTTCCATAAATGCACATTTTTGTTTTCCGTAAATGCGCATATACGGAAGCTCTATAAAATGCACATATATGAAAGCTCTATATATGAAAGTGATATTTCGTATATGCGCATTTTCGCTTCTTTAAATTCGCATATATGGAATGAAAAAATGTACATATATGGAAGAGAGCTTCCATAAATGCGCATTTTTATTTTCCGTAAATGCACATTTTTTCCTTTCGTAAATGTGCATTTTTGATTCCATAAATGCGTATTTACAAAAGGAAAAATGTGCATATAAGGAAGAGAGATTTTCGGAAGCCAAAATGTGCATATATGGAATCTCTCTTCCATATATGTGGATTTTGGTTTCCATATATGCGCATTTTGACTTTCATATATGCGCATTTTGGCTTCCATAAATGTGCATATACATAAGCCAAAATTCACATATACGGAAGCTCTCTTTCGTATATGTGCATTTTGGCTTCTGTATATGCGCATTTTTTTCTTCCATAAATACACATATACGGAAGCCAAAATGCGCATGTATGGAAGATAGCTTTCATATATGCGCATTTTCGATTTTGTATATGCACATTTTTCCTTCCTTAAACTCGCATATACATAAGCCAAAATGCACATATACAAAAGCTCTCTTCCATATATGCACATTTATGGAAGCCAAAATGTGCATATCTCCCTTCCGTATATGCACATTTTGGCTTCCGTAAATGCACATATACAGAAGCCAAAATGCACATATAAGAAAGATCTCTTCTGTATATGTGCATTATGCTTATGTATATGCACATTTACGGAAAGAAAAATGTGCATATATAGAAGCCAAAATGTGCATATATGGAAGAGAGCTTCCGTATATGTGCATTTTGGCTTCTGTATATGCACATTTATGGAAGACAAAATACGCATATACGAAAGCTCTATATATGGAAGAGAGATTCCATATATGTGTACTATGGCTTTCATAGGTGCACATATATGGAAGAGAGCTTTCGTATATGTGCATTTACAGAAGGAAAAAATGCACATATACCAAAGCCAAAATGCGCATTTACGGAAGCCAAAATTCGCATATACGGAAGAAAGCTTCCGTATATGCACATTTTCGCTTTCATAAATCTCTCTTCTGTATATGCGCATTTTGGCTTCCATAAATGTGCATTTACGGAAGCCAAAATGCGCATATATGGAAGGCAAAATGTTCATATACAGAAGAGAGCTTCCGTATATGCGCATTTACGGAAGGAAAAAATGCCCATTTATGGAACAAAAAAATGTGCATTTACGGAACACAAAAATATGAATTTATGGAAGCTCTCTTTTATATATGTATATTTTCCCTTCCGTATAGGAACATTTACAGAAGCCAAAATGCACATATACGAAGGCTCTGTTTTGTATATAGAGCTTCCATATATGTGCATTTTGGCTTCCATAAATGCGCATTTTGGCTTCCATATTATTTGTGCATTTTTTCCTTCCATAAATGTTCATATATGGAAGCTCTCTTCCATACTCCCTTCCCTATATGCGCATTTTGTCTTCCATATTTGCGCATTTGTCGAAGCCAAAATGTGCATATATGGAAGCTCTCTTCTGTATATGTGCATTTTGACTTCTATAAATGTGCATATATTATGTATATGCACATTTTGGCTTTCGTATATGCACATTTTTTCCTTCCACAAATGTGCATATAAGTAAAACAAAATGTGCATATACGAAAGCTCTATATATGGAAGAGATATTTCCTATATGAAAATTTTGGCATCTATAAATGAATATATACGGAAGACAAAATGTGCACATATGCAAGAGAGCATGTGCTTGCATATTGCATATGCATGCTTCTATATATGTACATTTACAGAAGTTGACCACTTCTAAAAATGCGCATATATGTGTGCTATCGTATATGCACTCTTCTGTATATGTGTATAAAGAAACAATTGATTGTATTAATGGTATGTGACAATAGAATTTATTTTTGAACGAATTAGATTTAGTAGAAGTATTTTCATTCTACATGTGTGTTAGAACCTTCTTTCAAAACCTTTAACCTCATTAGTTGACAGATTACTACATCAAAGAGCCCACAACTAGTGGCATATTTCACTTTGCAACCTGATTTTCTACCAGTGGAATACTGAGATCCTAAGGTTGAAAGAATTATATTTCATTTGAAGTTTTAAAGTTTAGGAGAAATTTCCCTTTCTATATTTCAAATACTAGTTGATGATCATATTCAATTTTGTATTTCCTTCTTTGTTTTTATTTTGAATCTAATTCCCTCACATACAGTGATTGTGCCTCATAAGTTTACAGAATTTCGGATTGATAACGAAATGTCCTAATTTATGCAAGTAAATTAGACCAACACTTCTATATCAAATACATTTGATTTATATCAAAGTGATGTTTAGGATTATGATTAGAAAATGTCTTTCTAGAAATGTATTTTCCATATTTTCATAAACATCTATATGAAGGTGGGTTTTTTTCTCATCCACTTATCATTGGTAATTGCACAAACAATGATAAATAATCGGAGCCAATCAATTAGTTTTCCCAGTATGTTAAGCATCAACTTGCATAAACATGCACATAAAGTCCACTCCTAACTTAAAACTTTTTAAGTTGGGGGTTATGGTGTTGAAATGGCATCCATGCATCATGGTATTCCTTCTTCTTCAACTGATAATATTTACTTAGTTACTATCTTCTTTTCATACTCCATAACATATTTACAACCCCTGCATCTAATATAAAAAATGATTAAAATGTACTATTCATTATTTTAAAGCACCTTTAGTAGAGAAATATTAGCATGTATATCAAAGTGACTTGTGTACTTATGTTTTCATTTTTGGTAATTTCATAAATAGTTATAAACAAGTAGGACCAATTGATAATTTTTTCCAATATGCTAACCAATTACATGCATAGACTTGCACATAAAGTTCATTCCTAATATTTTGAAGTCGAATAGTGTTGTGGGGACATCCATCCCTCATAACATTCTGATCTGGATTTTATGAGTAGAAAAAAATGAATACAGATTATTAACAGGTGCTTAACACAAAATAACAGAGATACAGTAAAACTGGTTTTTTATTCAATAATGAAATAAGCTGAAACTGTAAAATGCAGCAGAAACAAGCTTGTTGGAATGGTGGCGGCTTATCTCTGAGAAGAGATTTGATGTCAGCGTGCCTTCATAAGAAGAAGGTTACAATGAGGCTCTGAAAGAATTTTTACAATAAGCAAGAATGTCAAAAACCCTAGACATCCAAAAACCTAACCCTAGGAGATGAAGCACCAAAAGTCATGTGGGCTCCGTTTGGGTAAGTTAGTACATCAACTTCCCGGGGTCGTAACTTTTGCATACGATCTCCGTTTTAGGCGTGTGATAGCCCGTTGGAAAGGTATCATCGAGGAGATTCATTTTGGGTGCTCAATAATTCCTTTGTATATCACTAAAGATCTCGATCCCCAAAAACATTAATTTAGGCCCTCAAAATGGCCCCGGAAGTTAAAACTGCTAAAAATAGTAAATTGCCAAAATTGTCAGAAAATTGTTTTGAGCCAGTTGGAAAAGGTGGGTTTCCATAGATATCCATATGGATAAATCCTCCCTCCTTAGGAAGAAGTGGTATCCATTGCGTTGAGGTCCCCCGTCAAATGAGGAAATTTCTAATGAATTTGGCCCCGGGTGAGCCACTTGCCTTGGTGCAGGAGCTGCCCTGCTTTGACGAATCGATAAAGTTGGATCCTTTGTTGTTGAGTTCCCTTGATATGTTTGTCAAAAATATGATCATTGGATGCCTGTTGTAGGCAGTCGGGGTTGAGCTCTGTTGGTGTCAGTTGTTTTGCTACTTATGAGGTGTCCAATAATGGTGGCAAATAAGGGCGAAGGAGATCCACATTGAACATTGGGTGTAGACCAAGGAAATGAGGAATGTCGAGCTCAAAAGAATTATCCCCCATGGCCTTGGTGATAGTGTACAACCCATAACGGAGTGGGAAAAGCTTTCGATGATGTCCTATAAGGCGTTCCTTCTGCAAGTGCAACCAACCTTTATCGCCCACTTGAAACTTATGTGACACCTGATGTTGATCATGGCGTTGTTTGTACTTATCATTGGACTTCTATAGGATATCCTAAACCCGTTGGAAGATGTGTTGGATCCACTCAATGAATCGGGTGGCTTTTTCATCTTTAGTTGGAGCAGGAGATGAGTCAGTCGAGGTGACCGCAAGGGGAAGTGCAACATCTATGGGTCCTAATGGTTGGAATCCCAACACCACTTGAAAGCGGCTATGGCCATTTGATCTATGTAGGGATCGGTTCTAGCTATGATAGACATATGGAAGGCTCTCACCCCATGTGCGAGGGTGCTTTGAATTATACATGTGAAGGATATGCACAATCATTAGATTTACAACCTCGGTTTGGCCATCTATCTGGGGGTGGAAGGTCGTGGATCTAGTGAGCTTGGTGTCTAGCAGTGACAAGAGGCTCGACCAAAATGTGTTGAGAAATTTACTATCCCAATCTAAGACAATGGTTTGTGGGATTCCAAAATGTACCCAGACTCATTCAAAGAAGATCTTGGAAGTGGCCTTTGTTGTGATGCTCTTCTTGTAGATAACCAGAATCGCCATCTTAGAAAAGAGATCAACAACTAAGAAAACACAGTCACTGCCCCACTTGGTGGATGGAAGGCCCGACATGTAGTCCATTGAGATGGATTCCCATGGCTTGTCAAGAGTAGAAAGAGGGGTGTATAGGCCCCATTTCTTAGTGGTCGGTCTGGAAATAGCGTAGATAGTGCAGGACCTAATATACTTGCTGACCTCCTATCGAACTTTCAACTAGTAGAAATGTTTCTGTAGCATCGCCACTATCTTTTCAACGCCGAAGTGTCCTGCCACCCGACTGTAGAAGGCTTCCCAGATCAACTTCGTTCGCTCACTTGATGGAACACATATATGGCCCAGATGACACAAAAACCCTTCCTGAAGATGGAAATTATCAACAACTGCGTTTGCACCCAACATTTGGTATGTGTAGTGAAGTCAGGGTCTGTCTCATAGAGTTGGGGCCATTCATATGTCTCATGGCTACAAGAGTTTAGCACCGTGGTGACTGCCGTGATGGGTGCTTCCTACTTTATACTTGATGTTGAGGTGGAATTGTTGCAAGTATGTGGACCAGTTTTCATGGCAGTCATTCTACAATTTTCCCTATGTCTGCATGAACTGTAGTGGATTATGATCAGTGTGGATGACTGTCTCATTCCCAAGAATGTAATGTCTCCACTGGCGGCATGCTTGCACTATGGAGTACATTTCTTTGTCGTAAGTAGGGTAGTTACGGACAATATCTGACAATGTCTCACTATGATAGGCCACGGGGTGGCCATGCTAAGTGAGAATGGTGCCCACACCATAGTCTGAAGTATCTGTCTCGATCTCAAAAGGATTTTGCAGGTCTGGTAGTGAAAGTATTGGGGCTGAGCACAAGCGCTACTTCAAATCATCGAACATTTTTTGTTGGGACCGGCCCTATGAAAATTTCACCTTACCACCACCCTTGTTTATTTGGCTAAGGGGCCATGCAATATGGGAGAAACCCAACACGAACCTGCAGTAGAAATTGACAAGGCCCAAGAAGCTCCGAAGCTCAATGAGTGTTGCTA
Source organism: Picea sitchensis (assembly GCA_010110895.2). Lineage (NCBI taxonomy): Eukaryota > Viridiplantae > Streptophyta > Pinopsida > Pinales > Pinaceae > Picea > Picea sitchensis. The sequence continues at coordinate 202,648 of SNQJ01S0014631.1, forward strand.
GGGCTGGCCAGTCATGGATGACTTGGATCTTGGCTGGATCCACATGTACACCATGCTAATCAATGATATAGCCTAGGTAATGGACCCTGTCCATGCCGAAGGAGAATTTTTCCAAGTTGGCATATAGCTTGTGTTGCCACGGGGTGTGCAAAACTTGTTGCATATGCTACAAGTTTTCGGCCCAATTTTTGCTATAAATTAGAATGTCATCCAAATACACCACTACAAAATTATTGGTGAATGGTCGTAGGATATCGTCCATCATCCTCAGGAAAGTGGCTGGAGAATTTGTCAAACCAAAGGGCATGACCCACCATTCAAAAAGGCCTTCCTTTGACTTGAAGGTGGTCTTCCATACATTTGTCTGTTCTATCAGGACCTGGTGGTAGCCAGACTTCAGATCAATCTTACTAAAGTAATTGTCCCCCGTGAGTTGATCAAGGAGGTCATTGATTTAGGGAATTGAGTACTAGTTTTTTACTGTGATTTTATTCAGAGCCCGGTAATCAATACAGAGTCATCAGGTCCCATCTTTCTTCTGTACCAACATGATTGGGCTCCCGCAAGGTGATGAGCTAGGGAAGATGTGCCCCTTGTGGAGCAGTTCTTGGATTTTTCACTTGATCTCCTCATTCTCTAACAAAGAGATATGATAGACTGACCCATTGGGTAGCGGTGCACCAGGGGTCATATCGATGGGGTGCTTGACCTAGCCGTGAAGAGGTACCCCTGTAGGTGAGGAGAAGATATCCGAGTATTCTTCCATGATCTTATCTACCTACTTCTGCTGTGTGGAGAGGTCGGCTGCAGAGACCCTGGATGTGGTTGTGATCTTTCTCTTATTCAGAGAGTGAATCATGAAGAAGACAAACTTCCCCATTTGAGAGATGACCTTCCTGCATTTCTTAATAGAGATCAAGGAAATAACATTAGGTGGGACTGCCTCGGGTATACTGTACAATTTCTTGTTCAAAGTAATAATAACACTACAAGGCCTAGACTCATATACAACATGACGTTTCCATAAATAAGGTTGGTCCAAAAGAACATCACAAACTTTGAGAGGAGAAACATCACACAATACCTCATCTTTGAAGGGCTTGATGTCATACGACAGTTGACACTCTTGGTTGACGCGGAGATCGCTTCCTTGGTGGAGTCATCCAATGGTGTATGGTTGTGGGTGCAACGTTGTTGGAAGGGCCAATCACTTGATGACCTCTGTTGATATAAGGTTCTTTTGGCTACTGCTATCAATGATGAAGTGCAGCGGGGTGCCTTTTACCCACATCTATGAATGGAAGAGGTACTCTCCTTCTTCTAACTCGTCTGGATCACTAGGTTGGAGCTTGGTGGTAGAAACAATGGCATTGGGTTCCACATCAATGATCCGTATTCCCCTTTCTGGTTCTTGCTCAGAGTCATAATCTACATCTAATTCATAGGCTTTCACTTCAGCCACCAGTGACTACTTTGAGCAGTAGTCAGTAGTGTTATGCCAAGGGCTCTTATGGAAGTCGCACCACTTCTCGGTATCTTTCTTTGTCTTTTCGATGTCCTTATTTTCTTATGTTTTGGACTAGTTGTCCTAATACTGTCTATATTTTCTATGTCCTTTGTTCGGTGGGTTGGGGCCGCCCTTTCCCAGATTTTATTGTGAGGGTTTCCCAGGCCCAAATTGTTGCATCTTTTGTTTGATCTTCTGCTTGATTTTGACAACATATCGGTAGGCCGCACCCAAGGATGAGATGTTCAGAAATTCCATTTCGGTCTGGATGTATCTATGTAGAGCACCAGATGTCCCTCTAAATCTTTGATACCGAACTTGGTGTGCAAGTTATGGAAGATATTTGTGAAATCTGGCACTACTTGGTCTCTTTCTTGCTGCAGTGTGGTCCATTTGGTATACAGATCGTCATAACTTTCAACAGGGTAGTATTGTTCCTTAATATCATCCCTGAAGGATTCCTAGGTGGCCATGACTGAAAATAATAATATTTACTCTGTTTCCTTTTTCTCACAGAAATTTTCCCACCAATCTTTGACATGGGGAATGGCTTTGAGGAGTGAAAAAGTAATCTTTTCTTTATTCGAAAAGTTATGGACAGAAAAATACCCTTCTAGTAGATTCAACCACTTGTCTACAACATCTGTGTCTATATGACCTTCAAATATAGGAATATCGAATTTTGTTTGTACCTTGAAGGGGGCAGCACCTTCGTTCGAAGAATATGCATCACCTATTGGTAGTCGTCGAAGGATTTGCGTGAAACTATCTGTCATCTCGTTCCTATGTTGTGTGAGGGATTTCTCAGTAAACAATTTGAAAGGATCTCTTGTCTCGTCATATTTATTTTCTCCTACCATGGGATTTCTCTTGGGCATGCGAGAGCTTCTTTCCTCAAGAGAAACAAGCTTGAGACCCAACTCCTTCTACTCCGACCTCGTTGGGGACATCCATTAAGATGACAAGGAGAAGACTGCTCTAATACCACTTATCCAGATTTTAAGAGTAGAATGAAATGCATACATATTATTAAAAGGTTCTTAACACAAAATAACAGATATAGAATAAAACTGTTTTTCTATTCAATAACGAAATAAGCTGAAACTATAAAATGCAGCGGAAACAAGCTTGCTGGAATGGTGGCAGCTTATCTCTGAGAAGAGATGTGACGGCAGCATGCCTTCACAAGAAGAAGGTTACAATGAGGCTTTGGAGGCCTTTTTACAATAAAAAAGAATTCCAAAAAACCCTATACATCCAAAAACCTAACCCTAGGAGATGAAGCGCCAAAAGTCATGTGGGCCCCATTTGGGTAAGTTGGTACATCAACTTCCCGAGGTCGTAACTCTTGCATACGATATCCATTTTAGGCGTGTGATAGCCCGTTGGAAAGGTATCATCGAGGAGATTAATTTTGGGGCTCAAACATACCTTTAGCTATCATTAAGGATATCTATCCCAAAAAACCTTCATTTAGGCCCTCAAAATGGCCCCGAAAGTTAAAACTGCTAAAAATAGTAAATTGCCAAA
>SNQJ01S0014631.1:205734-261115 GCA_010110895.2 Picea sitchensis
CTGCTAAAAATAGTAAATTGCCAAAATTGTCAGAAAACTGTTTTGAGCCAGTTGGAAAAGGTGGGTGGCCACCGATATCCATCTAGATCACATCCTTTATTCTTTATCTTATAATATTTACTCAAACATTCTATTTTATTTTCATAATCCATAACAGATTTACATTTCCTGCATCTACTATGAAAAATAATTAAATATAACTATTAATTAATTCTAACAACATCTAGTAGAAAATATTTTAAACTGTATACTTTATATTAATATTACTAATTCACAAAGGAAAAAGTTCAAACATTTATTATGAATGTTCCAATGGCTCTAAATGATACATTTACGTGGTTTTTGTGCTTCAAATATGAAAAGGAAAAATCGATAACAAGCCCAATTCTACCTTTAATTTTATCCCTCTTCACCTAGTAATAGTTGCACATCTTGGTTTGTTTTCGTCAAGTTATGAATGACATGAAGCTTATCTATACTTGTAACAAATCAAAAAAATTCATTCTCTATTATTACTTGTAAATATTCATTGAATATAACCCTTTACATTGAAATGACTAAAGAAAATAGTTGATAAACAAGGATGGTGATTTTCGGATGCAGGGTACACATACAATAGAGATTTTTCTTCCATAAATAATATGTTCCTTTGACATGTACATAATCTCCTTCATTCAATTTTAGATAGAGATTGATAATCCATTTCAAAATACCTCACATACTTGCATTGCTAAAACTATTTTATGTAGAAATTTCTTGGGATCCAATCCCTAATAATTCAAATTAGCATGCTTAAAGTCAACATCAAGGTGAATTTGCAACAAATATCCCAACTTCATAACATATCCAATTACAAAAACAACATGATATCTCTAATTCTTATGTCAAAGTTCTTGCTCTCCAAGTTATGATGTCATCGCAATGTAATGATAAAATGTATCTTAATATAAATGTATATAAATTAATGGCTTTTAGAAATAAGAATGAACTATGATATGGACAATGGTTAAAGTAGTATAAGACAAAAACATAATTTTGAAAAATTTCATCCAAATTCTTTCATCACATCATTATATCCAATCTCTTGATACTCCTAAAAACCAAAAATAAACAAATGTATTATGAGTAATATTTCATAACTCATTTTTTAATTTAAAATACATGCTAAAATATTATATTCTTCATGTCAATTATCATATGACTACTTTTCGAAAACTTGAATGTTAAATTTACCTTTCATCAAGCCTCATATGTTCAAATCTAGAAGTAATGGAACTGTTGGCATGCATGTGCTAATTTCATGGATTACTAAATCCGTTGGTTCAACTTACAACATAAACCATTAAAATGAAATAAGGTTATTGTTCATTGTAAGACACGATGCACAAAATATTTAATTGGACAAACTTTACCTAACTATATAAATATTTTTACAACTCTTTTATCGAAATAATTTAAAAAACTTATATGTGTTACCCGCAATAATATCATCAAAAAATAATTGAAGTTGACAATGTCAAACATGACGAGGTTTGTTCTAAGATGTGGATCCCTCAACTGTAACTACAATCATACAACATTCTTAAAATGAGTTTTAGGCTAGTGGGTAAAATCATGAAGATGGGTGTCTATTTTGCTTGTTTTATGAGAAAAAAAAAACTCTATTTTCATAAGTTCTTTAACTTCCGGCATACAAAAGTATTTTTTTATTTATTTAGAATTTCACTTTACAGTAAAAAAAAAACTTGTAAAGAATTTTGTGAGCTTTCCAATGAGTATTTTAAAAATTCATTTTATTAATATTTGATATGTCAATTTGACAATTGTTTAACAATTTGTTCCTTAAACATGAAAGGAATGATAATGAGCTATTTTTTCCCCCAACAATGTATCTATTATTAAGATTTTGTTTTTAACAAACGAAATAGACTGCAACAATCTATAGAGAATCTATTTTATTATGACTATATTTTTGAATCTAACGGATAAATATTATAATATCTAGAATTTTTTGAAGTTGACCAAGCTGAAAACATTGCATATTTTAAACACATGTTTTCCTCCACCTTGTATCTATCTTAATTTTTACTTAAAAGTAAAATCTAAAAATACCCTTTTGAAAAACCAGTTTAAGGATTGTGAATGTATTTTTATCTAATTTTTTCACCTTTTATTTTTAGAGATAAAGATATTTCATTTCACTGAATCATAATGTCTATTGAAAATATTATGCAGTGATTTTTTTTTTTAAATTAAATAAAATTAGATAAAAATAATGAAAATGAAAACAAATTATAGGAATTGAAAGTAGATTCAATTTTGCAAATGCTGGTGTCATTTTCAAAACCAAATTCTGAGTATTTGCAGGAGTCTGCAACCTCCAAAGTTCAGGTAAGATCCGGGGAATTCTCTAGTTATTGGATACAGTCCCAATTTCTAGTTTTCGACCGAAAGAATCTTTGGGCTGAAACAATATTCTTTCGGTCGAAAAACTAAATTCTAACGGAATCGATCAAAACTAAACGATTTCCAAGATTTTTGACCAAAAAAACTTTGTTTCAGCCGAAAGATGGTTGAGCGAATTATGTCGGCTAGAAAAAATGAAAAGACACGTCGTATCATTTCATTTCGCACCAAATCGTATAAATACTCTTTCGTTCGAACACTTTTAACACAATTCATCACTTGTTTGATGGTTTTCTAGAGCACCTAAAAAAAATTCGAATCATCTTTTTGGTTTTTGTTGAATAATGTAATCGATGTTTGTTCAACTTTTTATTGGAATAACAGTTTATATGTGGAAAGATAAATGTTGAGCATTTTTTCAAGGTGAAGCCTTTGTTGAACATATCTTGTACAAATAATTGTTGGCCCTTGACCAAGTTTTGGAGATCCTTGCTCATGTTTGAACTATTTTGGGACTTCGACATGTTGTCGAAGGCAGAGCACAAGTCGAAGCAGAGATCGCGAGATCTCAGCCCCTTTTTAGGGCACTGTTGGGTTTTGGGCTTATGTAACGGGTATGGGGTTGTCGGCCCATGGGTTTACCCATGTTTAGGACCTTTTCTAAATTATAAATAGATAGCTAGGTGATGTAAGCAAGGGGATGATGCTAGGTGCTAAGGGAAAGTGAAGGCCAATGCACTAAGTGCAAGTGATAGTTGTGCATTCTTTGTGCCTACTATGTGAGACTTGCAAGGCTAAGTGCAAGTGATTTTAAGAGATTGTGTAAAGTATTTGTTCTGTAACCTAGCTTGGGGAAGGAGCATCTGGCGAGGTGCGCGCATATCTCCTATCCTATGCGGGGTAGGCCCTTATGTCTCTTTTCATGTAGATGATTGACATAATATAATAAGGAAGACAAAGAGTTGGTGGACGTAACCCGAGGTTGGGGATGGACCACATATATCATGTGTTATGGTTTCTTTGTGCATTATGGTTGTTTTATGATTCATATAATTAATGCTTAGTACAATGATGTATGCTTAGATGATTATGATATCTTAGTGCCTAATGATGTGAATGAGATGCTAGATATGATCTATGTTGATGTGATTAGGGATTGAATGTGTTGAATCTTGTTGAATACCGTGTTGTGTTGTAATTAGGGTTTATCTACGTTGTAGACAAAGGTTAACTACTACTGAATGAAAATTGCTAACTTCTTTGTTAGAGTATTGTAATTATATATATGTGTCCCAACTAAGGTTGTAGACACTGGAGTCCTACAACCACCACTTCCTCTACCTCGGGTGATATTTCATCTGCTTCGAAGGTGTTGCTAAAAGGGACAATAGTTAGGGTTTTGTTGGTGCATTGTTGAAGTGTTGAGCCCTGGGTCTTCCCCTATGCCAATAAATGGTTCTGTTGTCGAGACCTGAAACTGTGATTGCTTGGAGTTGAGAAAAATAAAGAAATATTTGTGCATAGATCTATTTCTTTAGTGCGTAGTATTCTACTTGATTTACGAAGTTCTATGCTAAGAAAGGAGGAAGATCTGAAGAGAAGAGGTAAGATATGAAAGATTTGTGATCTGATAGAGGTAAGATCAATGAATTTTTTTATTAAAGATGTAAGATCTGAAAGTCTTGTTCTTTGATAGAAGTAAGATAAGTGGAAATTTTTGTTTCGAAAGTATGGATTTAGGTATGTTTGATAAATTTTGTCCTAGTCTGACATTAGGGAAAAGTTAGAAAAAAGAAGATTTGATATGAGTATATCTGATAGAAATAATGTAAGATATGCTATTCATATGCATTGAAAGAATGTTTGGACTAACAAATGGATGAAAGATCCTAGGAAGAATTTTCTGTAGGTTAGCTACCATGATCCTAGTGCGTAGTACAATAAAGGATGTGGATAATTTAAGAGGAGGATATGATTAACCCTTTGTTATAGCTGTAGAAGGGCGGGCCATCTTGCTAAGGATTTTCCTGATAGAAGACCTAGTTTTCTTTGTTTTAAATATATGGACCATGAAGTTATGGATTTCCCTAGAATGATTTCTAAGGTTGAAAGAATGAATATGAGACAAGAAAACCATGAGAAAGGAGAAGAAATTGAGACCATGGAAGAACCCCAGAAAGAATTAGGGACTGTATTACTACAAATGAAAGAAACCCTGAATGACCATAGAGATATCATCTTATAAAAGACCTTCAAAGAGAAAGAGTGCATTGAAACAAGAATAGGAGACTTCAAAATAGACTATGTTCTGAATAAGGAAACACAAGTGAATATTATGACAGAAAGAATTTGAGAAATTTTAGGAAATCCTACTATGATTCCTTCATTGGGAGGAATAGGTTTTTTTAGAGAAAAGTTGATAACCCTATCTGAAAGACTTACCTAGACATCTATGAGCGCTCATGGCACTTCGACAGAAGAAGAATTTGGGGTTTTAAATTTATTGATAACAACACCCCATTTGCTATGTTACTAGGAAAAACATGGATTGAGAAAGATTAGATCCAAAGAAAACAAGAAGAGGAAGCTCTAGAACAGAAAAAGCAAGAACTAAGAGACTTCATGGCTAAGAGAATAATACAGTTACTGGAAGAACAAGAAAACCAGTCAAGGATACTGAGGACCAAAAATCTAGATGTCAAAGTTCAAAGAACACAAGCAAAGCTGAAACACCCGTCTGTACAAGAGAGTAGAGCAGCTACCCCAAACAGAGAAGAATTTTTGACCTTGAACCCTACAAAAGACCATCAACAACGTGAAGTTACTATGGCAAGAAGAGATAAGAATCACAATCAGAAGAGAAACCCATCAACGCATATCATAGGGAAAAAGGCTAGAAAGATTAGCAAGAAGAAAGTAAAGTTGGAGAAATTATAGGAAGTTCCAGAGAAGACTTCGTAGAAGGAAGGTCTCCAGAATTTCAAACTTCGTTGGAATATCAAAGCAACTCATATTGGCACTTTGCCATGGTAGAGAGATATGACTGTTGGAGACATTATAACCATTATATTTACGTTCCTGAATGGTTAGAACAACAATTATGATAAAAAAGCTTGCCATCAAACTGTTGGGACGACGTCGTAACGGACAAAACTGCATTGATGAAGGCTTCTTGTCTGTTGAAAGTATTCATTACATCATTGTCTATTTATCACGTCAACTTTTGTGCCTAGCACACTTTCATGAATTGTATCTGAGACAACAAGAGAACTCATTGTTACTATGTTGTGCTTATTGAGACCTTGTCATCCATTCTATTGCATTGAGAAATTATTCATCAGCCTGAGATATCCGATCTCGAGTGTGCATGTCGAACGAGCTCAGCACTATGGAAAAGTTAGTAGAGGAAATTTTAATCGATCTAATGGTAGATATAGTGATGTCCATGGGAGTTCAAGCCTCATCTAAGCGAGGAGTGAAAGCCTCCCCTTTGACTGCTCGCAGATCCAGACCATCCTGAGCTGCAGATGAGAAAAGAACCAAGCATCGAGATGACTTGGAAAATGTGAAGTTAATCCCTTCCATCATGCTCAACTACTTCGACTACACCTTGGTCACTGCGTACCTCCCGAAGGGGATACACATAGGAAAGCCTCAGCCAGATAAGATCTTGACACTAAATATCAACGAATTTAACCTAGGGGATCGCAAAAACTTCAACATGCTCGCTCCTCATAGGTATTTGACTAGGATGAAGGGGAAGAAGTCGAGGATAATCCCCCAACCATGGAATATGGACCTCGCATAGTCCACCATCCTGAACGCGATGAAAATACCCCATTTTGGAAGGCACTAGGAGGTTAACGCATGCGTTAAGCTCCTACTGTTGAGATTCCATGGAAGTTATTTGTGGCTAGACAGACGCATCATCATCGATCTAACGTTGATCCATCGGATCACCTTCTTGAGCATGCAGGGACCAGAACCGCGAGACTTTTAACCAGGGAAGGTTGCAGACCGCGCCTTGGCGCAGAAGATTAAAGATACATACGAAAAATGTGGAGAAGAGAGAGCGAGGCTTCAAGGAAACCTTCATCCAGAATGGTGCAGTGTGCCTTTATTTCCAGTTTATTGCTGGTAAGCTAGTCCACAAGCACAGACCCATGCAAGTCATAGGGTTTGTTGTTGACCTCATAGAGAAATGCGTGGAGGGGCTACATATGAATTGGGAAAAATACTTAGTGAACTAGTTAGATCAAGACTTTCGCAAAGCTCGGGATGACGGCTATGAGTTCCATTTTAGTTGGCTATCGATCCTCATTGCATTCATATCTTGGAAGATGCCAGAAGGTGTGAAATTCCCTGAACTAGAGCCATCTGAACCCTTAGCTGCGAATTTCACTTTGGTATGGTATTCAAGCGATATGGGAAAATAGTGGAAATCAAACGTAGTCTTCCACACCTAATACTTGCAACTAAAGAGGGATATTGAGGTTTTCTCTTGTATAACGTCAAACACCCTGCATAGGTTCAAGCCATTTGTGAAGTTCCACGTAGACATACATTTTATCTACATCACTACGTGCAGAGATGAACACAACAAAGTACTACCGAGTTATTACAAACTCACAGAGGAGGACCTAGAAGAAATAACTAAGGAGTGGCCTGTAGAGCTCCTTATCCCTATTGACTCCGCAGAACAACCGATCCTGAATTAATCGGAAGTCTGGTGATCACTTGTGAAGGGCATGATACAGCTGGAACTAGTACAAGGAAGAAGACAAAATAAGTCCAGTAGCTAAGTAGTGCATCAGAAGAAACTCCTTCAGAATCACTAGGAGGAGGAGGTGATGATGAAGTAGATAAATAAGAGAACAATGGAAAAGAATATCGACAAAATTAAGGTGAAGTAACACCGCCAGATAATCCCCCTGATTACATAGAGCCATCTCACAAAAGAAATGTTTCTCCCACGAAACCCACATCACAGAAGAAGTCAAAAGCTAATAAGACCAAGCTACAGACTGTGATCATGATCGATGACTTCAAATTTGTCATAGTCGTTGTATCAAATTCTTCAGAAGATATTTTGCAGAGAAATGAAGCTAACGAAGAGACCATGTATGAAAAAAGTGAAGTAGAACTATGAGGGGTACAATAGGGCCTTCATTATAGCCATGTAGTTTCCACTGCACCCCCTCCATTAGAAGAAACAAAGTTGGGAGATGAACCTACCCAACTTTGCAGAGTAGCCGATGTGACTGTAGCCTGCCTTGGTTGTGCACAGGAAGAAACAGAACAAGCCATAGTGGCCCTGAAGCAGGCACAAGAGGAAGTAATAGAAAAACATAGGGTTATGCAATAGGAGAAGGTTTCCCTCCAAGCAAAGTTTGAAGAAGAAAAGGCCCATATACAGCATGAGAAATAACAGTTGCTCGTGGAGCAGGTTGGAGTAAAAGAAGTAGTTAGCAGAGCAGTTCGCTATGTGACAGGATTAGAGAAAAAGGAGGAAGACCCAGTGGAGCATCAAGTAGCACAGCTTGCAGAAGACATCCAATAGATCAAATAGAGAATACTAGATCTACAGCTACAAACAGTACCAAGTACTCCACAGGACGTGAAAGACCAAAGAGAATCCACTTCCCAGAGCACAGTTGAGAGGATCATATCATTAGCTTTGGAATGTCAACATCTTAGCAGTAGAAGTGTGTAGACTTATGAGTGACTTATTGAGGACCCTAAACTAAAGACACTAGAGTCACAACTCTAGGAGACAAAGTAGAAAGCAACGACGATACAGACAAAATTGAAGCTCTTGTCAGCAGTTGAGATAATGGAATGATCCCAAGAACCACACACTGCTAAAAAACACATCCATGCCATACAAAGAAAAGTCATGGAAGTGACTCAGAGGCTCCAACCAGTCCAGGATGAAGCTTGCCAACAATTTGAAGAGATTGAAGGATGAGGATCAGATCTAGAACAAGTAGTCACTTCAGTTGAACAATGCTTAGATATATCTATGAATGAGGCATTTCTTCAGGAGTTCTCTAAGAAAGAGACCCTGATGCTCGAGGCTTTTAAAGGAGAGATACCCATATTAGAGTGACTCGAGATGAGTCACAAGTGAGTGTCGAAAGCCTCTTGGCCCTTGGCCAAGTTTTGGAGATCCTTGGTCATGTTTGACCTATTTTGGGACTTCGACAGGCTGTCAAAGGTAGAGTGAAAGTCGAAGTGGAGATCATGGGATCTCAGCCCCTTTTTCGGGCACTTTTGGGTTTTGGGATTATGTAACGGGTATGGAGATGTCAATCCATGGGTTTAATCATGCTAGGCCCTTTTGTAAAGAATAAATTGATATCTAGGAAATGTAAGAAAGGGGGTGATTCTAGGTGCTAAGGGCAAGTGAAGGCCAATGTGCTAAGTGCAAGTGATAGTTGTACATGATTTGTGCCTACTATGTAAGACTTGCAAGGCTAAGTGCAAGTGATTATAAGAGTTTGTGTAAAGGATTTGTGTTCTAACCTAGCTCAAGGAAGGAGGATCTAGCGGGGTGGGCGCAAATCTCTTGTCCTATGCAGAGTAGGACCTTATGGCTATGTGCATGTAGATTATTGACATAAGATAATAACGAAAACAAAGATTTGGTGGATGTATCCCCAAGATGGGGGTGAGCCACGTATATCCTCTATTATGGTTTCTTTGTGCATTGTGGTTGTTTTATAATTCATATGATTAATTCTTTGTACAATGTTTTATGCTTAGATGAATATGATAGCTTAGTGCCTAATGATGTGAATGAGATACTAGATCTGACTTATGTTGATGTGCTTAGGTCTTGAAAGTATTGAATCTTGTTGAATACTACGTTGCGTTGTAATTAGGGTTTATCTGCGTTGTAGAAAAAGGTCAAGTACTAATGAATGACAACTTCTAAGTGCTTTGTTAGATTATTATAATCATGTATCTGTGTCCTAGCTAAGGTTGCAGACATTGGAGTCCTGCAACCACCCCTGCCTCTACCTCGAGTGAGACTTCATTTGCTTCACAGGTGTTGTCGAAAGGGTTGGTAGTTAGGGTTTTTTTGGTGTGTTGTTGAAGCATTGAAACCTGGGTCTTCCCCTGGGAAACGAAAGTTTGTGCAAGAGAAAATTTGATCTCACTTGAGATGAAACTCACCATAACGAACAAAGGAAAGAGGATTATTGTAGAAATAAATGAGAACATGAAAATATTGAAGAAAGAAATGATGATAATGTAAATAGATATTTTTCCAACCAAGTATGCATGAACATATTTTACATATTAAAAGTATAGAAGTCAAATTTAAAATATTTTTTAATATAATTGATTCTAATTATGATTTTGTGTTTTTGAAAAAACATAAATAGATTTCTCTCATAATGTCAATGAAGACATTGAAACTGAAATTGAAGCAGAAGAGGTTGAAACTAAAATTGAAGAAGAAGACAAATCACCTATAGTTATGTACATAAATTTAGTTAATACAATATGAACACTTGTATATAGTTTAGCAAATTTATGTTCGGGTTTTATTTTTTAATATAAAATTTAAATTGAAATATGCAGGAGAATCTATCAACATTGATGATGAAATATTAGAAAATGTTGATACTGAAAAATTTGGGAAGAAAAAAGCTAAGAATTATATAAGATATCAAACTAAGAATATGTATAATACTTTTTGCAAAGATGAATCAGTAACAGTACAAGCTCAACTTTTACTTTGTCTAATAAAGTCAAGAAAGTTAAAATAAGCTACATCATTATTGGGTATTCAAAAATCGACAAAATATACAAGGGTGAAACAAAATGTCTTTGACAATATAAGTAGTGTATTAAAAGCTTTTGAAAAATATTGAAAAAAAAATGTCAGTGTTGCACGTAGAGCAATACAAACATCGGTTGTTTCATATAATAATATAAAATATCATTTGACATGAAACATGGAAAAGACGATGAGAATGTCAAGAAAAACATTGTACAGACATAGAAAATTTTGATTGCAAATAGATGCAAATGATGAACTGGCTTGTTGGACAGTGATTTCTAAACAAACCTACAAAGATAGACTTGCATAAAATGTTAAATAATTGGGTCGTAATTGTTGGTTGACAGAATATCGTGTTTCACCACATACAAGGGATGTGTTGTGACGAATAATATCACAAAAACAATATGAAGAACATCCAAAACAGATATTTCCAATGACACAAATAGAATTGTTCAATAAGTTCAAAGAAGAGCACAAATAAGTTAAAATTTCCATCAATACATTTGTGCAACAAAAACCATGGTTTGTTAGACCCATCACTGTTAGTGACACTTCTTTTTGTTGTTATCATGTGGAATTTGAGTTGTATTACGACACTTTTCTTTATTTTGGTAAAACTTTATGGCCAAGTTCACCTCCTCCTTCCATATTCCATGCTTTTATATCTGAAATTTTATGTGAAAGAGAAGGTGATGAATTATTTTACAAAAAAAAATGTGTTGGTGGTAAGAAATGTAATCGTTGTGGAAATCTAAGTTTGTTTCACTCAAATTATCCTATTGATATGAATGATCAATCATTTTCTAATATAACATTCAATTGGAAGAGATATGAATATATCAACAACACGACTCCACATTCTTTAAATGTTATTTCCAAAAGGATTGATTTGAAAGTAGATAAAATCTGTGTGATAGAGTTTTTGATGAAATTTGAGGAAGAAATTTATAAATAAGCCAAGCATTCACATAGAGATTGATGGCAATACCTACAATTCAAAAAATCACGTGAAGTGTTTCCACCAAGGACAATTTTGTCTGTAGTTGATTCTGCAGAGAATTATACATTTGTTGGACAAAAAGAAATACATAGTGAATATTATCATTTTAATCAAGTCACGATATTTGTCCATGTTTTATATATACATTCTCAACGGAGTCTTGATAACATAGAAATCTCCAACGACAATCGACATGTTATTAAAGAATATCACTTTTATATAAGTGATGATCAAGAACATGACACACATTATGTACAACATTGTTTTGATAAATTTTATGATTCATTGAAAAAATGTGAAATCGGATTCGATCGACATTGGATATAGTCATACAGGTGTGCAGGTCAGTTCAAATCTTCACGATCATTCTATTGGTTATGTCGTCTTCATACAAAATCAAACATTACACATTGTTGGAATTTTTTTGAGAATGGTCATGGAAAAGGAGAGCATGACAGTGCAGGGGCATAAGTAAAATGAGCACTTAGAAGGTATCAGATGAACCCTCATGCCGATCGATTTGAATCCACTGATCAAGTTGTTGAATGGTGAAAAATGGCGCTAAGCCATGAAAATAATCCTTCAAGGGATGTGCGTAGGTGTGTCTATATATACATGTTATACATGTACACATGATATTTTTATTTGAACGTGTTCAAATGTATATTCAATCTTCAATCATTTTCTTGAGAGATTTCAAGTTAAAAAGTTCTTGTCTTGTGTAGGTTTTTTTGGTATGTTGGAATCCAAGATGTAAATAGATCAATCCCATAAGAAGCTGGTACAATACATGGGACATGAAAAATACATTCAGTTAAAAAAAATGTTATCAAAATGTGTTTTCATTTGATAGAAGGAATGAGTCTTGTTTTTGTTCATCTTGCATAGAGGACACAAAATCCATAGATATTTGTGAAAACAAAAATGCAGAATATGTTAAATCTTGGAGACATACCGAACTTAATTTAAAATGGAAAATTCCACTTTCAAGCTCAGAGGAGATGGAATCAAGTGAAACTATAGTGTGAGTTGATGGCGATAGAGTTTATGATCTTATTAGAGAAGGTAATTTTTATGTTTAAATTTTTTCAAATAACCTGTAGCTTGTGTGATAATCTAACATGAACTATTTTTTGTTCAATATATCCAATTATTTACAGGAGATGTCTTTTCCATGGTTGCACCTATAGACAACATTGAGAATGTGAAATATTATTTGATGTGATGCACAGAATAAAAGATGAGGTTATTAGAAGATTTTGATGATAATGGTTTTATATATGAAAAAGGATCCATTGTATTGAAATGATATTTTTTTCAAGAAACCCATCAAACCGATACTCATGTTCACTTTCAAGACTACCATTCAGATGTCACAAGTTGTCAATATAGTCATTTGGTATGTGCAACGCACATAAAGTTAATAGAAGTTCAATAAATAAATAAATAAAGTTAAAAAATGGAAGATGTCCAAAGTTGATCATGAACGAATAATTGAAGATGGAATACCATTACGATTTTTTTAAACAAGTGACATGTACATTCCATTTTTTTTTTATTTTGCAATGAAAATACCTGTATTTATGAATATCTAGGATTCTAGAATCATTTCCAGTTTAGTTTACTTTCATGCTTGATTCAATTAAGAAAAGTTGTATTTTTGATGAATTATAAAGTTTACCAAACCTTATTTAAAATTTTAGGGAAGAACCTATAGATTGTATCTAGGAAACCTAAATTGACCTATACTTTGGATGATTATACTTTAATCCTACAAATTATCCAAATCCTATACACAAATCCTTTAATGCATGTAACCAATTTACTACATAGAGGATAAATGTGTTCATTATTTGCAATTTGATTGAACATTGTTTTTTCATATGAAGAGGATAACTTCATATCAAAACTAGGACCCATTTCCATGTCATTATAAAGGACTACTGATGGCTTACAAAAACTTTAAATTTTGATAAATTTTAATGAAGATTGCTTACTTATATTAAATTTGATGACTTGTTTTGACTATTTTAATTGTTGGACTTATATTAAATTTGATGACCCGTTTTGAATATTTTCATTGTTGGAATGTCATTTCATTGTAAAATTTCATAAAAAAACAATAAATTTTGGTGACTTGTTTTGACTATTTTCAACCATATTTCCAAATCAAACAAAATATAAATTATAAGTGAGAAACTATAATTTTTATTTCACATTTTCTTGAATCTTTCATTGTAAAATTTGAAAAGAAACTATTAAATTTGACGAACTATAAAATATAATTTTATTTCACATTTTCTTGAATATTTCATTGTGAAATTTCATAAGAAACTATAAAATTTGATGACTTGTTTTGAAATCAAGAAAATAGTATATATTGAGATTATTCCATCCAATATTTTATATAAATAAACATAGTGCAAGTAAAATCAAGACAAGACAAAATATGTGCATGACTAAGATGGTGAATAATGATAAAGTATTCATGTTTAGTGATGATAACTATGAATGAATGTAATGAAATATAATGATCACACACACACACACATATATATTACATGAGTGATCTCAATATCTATTCTTGTTCTTTTCTTAGCTATTCTTATCATATTTGTAGTTTTTTCATAGTTGTTCGTATGAGAAAAACTTTCATTAAAATGTTGATGTAAATGTGAGACCATGTCTCTCTTACTTGGTAATATCTATGTCTTCTAACCCATTGTTACACTAATTTTCTTCTAGTTCTTTCGTACACATGATTATGTTGAATTTTGATAACCTATAACATCAAAGGAAGAAGTTAAATTAATATAGTAGGAAAGTATTTAAGAGTTTGATGGTTTTAATGCATTGTAAGAAGGATAATATACAAAACATTAATTAAAAACTAACAACTTTTACACTTTTCTTCATTGTTCCATTTGTTCAAGTGATTCTTTCTTTCTATGTCTTCTAACCCATTGTTACACTAATTTTGTTAGTTCTTTTGTACACATGATTATGTTGAATTTTGATAACCTATAACATAAAATGAAGCATTTAAATTAATACATAGTAGGAAATTATTTAAGAGTTTTATGTTTAATTTAATGCATTGTAAGAAGGAGAATAAACAAAACATTATTTCAAAACTAACGACTTTGACACTTTTTTTTCCATCCACTTAGTGCAGACACCTTTGATCATTGTTCATACCACCATAATATATCAATCCAAGTCTTGAACCAAACCAAAAAAAAACTATTCTTACATTAGCAAATTGGTGATTAATAGATTAACAACAAAGAAATTTAATTTCAACATTAACATAGTAACGATAGAGACTCTCATCTGGTGAAATAGAAACACCACAAGCTTACCATTTATGGAACATAAATTGTGGTGCAATGAAGAAATGGAGAAAACACAAAATTAATGTCCTATAAAGACAGAAGTTAGAATATGAAAACCATATTTATGTTATAGCTAGCTTAAAGAAGCAAATCAATATTACTAAAATCAAAACAAAGTCTTATAAGCTTCATAGTGGAACTCCTATTGAATAAATCTTATTGGTGTGAAAGAAAATATAGCCCGTGTGATGATTTGTTTTGACTATTTTCAACCACATTTCCAAATCAAACAAAATTTAAATTATAAGTGAGAAACTATACTTTTTAGTTCACATTTTCTTGAATAAATTGATATTTTGAGAAATTAACATAAATTAACAGTATCATATAAACAATATAAGATAAATCAAATATGAGACAATAAATTGATATTTTGAAATCCATATATATATATATATATATTATAATCAAAGTTTGAATAGTTACACCGTCAAATACATAGGTTCCACATCCATTTTAGGATGATAATAAAAACTAAGACATTTAACTCCAAAATTTAGGACTCTAAGCCATCACTTTAAGATAGATCACTTCATACCTGCAATTCAAACCTACAAGAAAACAAAATTCAAAAATTAAAAATTTACAATTCAAACATGCAAAATAAAACAAAATTCAAAAATTAAAATTTTACAATAAAATTTATGTACAAATTTAAAATAAAATGTACACATGTACCATTTTATATTTAGATAAATAAAACAAGTTGTGATTAAATAAAAATTAACGTACATACCAAAAGAGTTAATTCTCATCCTCCAACATACTTCTTTCCACCAAATATAATTTAGACATGTATGCAACAATAAAAGACAAAAAAAATAAAAAAAAATAACACATATTAGCATATATACTTTAACTAAATTTATTAAATAAACAATAAGATACAATAACATACCCAATCACAGTTAAACATATTTACGATTTTCCCTCACAAAGTTCCCAAACTTCCAAAATAGTTACTCTCCACATTAAGCATATATGATTTAAACAATTTGTAAAATATTATCTAAAATCTTAAAAAAATTTAAAGAGACAAATTGTGTTCTTGGTAAAAAACATTTGTGTTCTGAGTTAGATAATAATAGGAAATAAATATAGAACTGTGTATGAATAAAGTTCATAAATCTCCATATTAAGTCATTCTTCCAATGAAATACTTATCTTCTTGTGGATAAAGTCCCAAATCCTTCAGGTGAAATTCTCATCCCAGGTGATTTTATTCGATCTTATTTACTCAACAGTAAAATACTAGCCTTCTCAGTAGTAAAATAATTCTCTCCTCTTATGCAGTGGTCATATAATCAAATTCCATAATTCCCTTTCAAATTAGAGGACTCATAAATCTCCATATTAAGCCATTCTTCCAAGAAATTACTTATATCTATGAAAGTTCACAATTATCCATTTTAAAAACCATTCTTCTGGAAAATACTTATCTCCTCTTTCTGCGATAGAATAGATGTTCTCATATAATCTTTCATGTACATGAAGAAAACACAAACCTGCACATATAGTAATTCATTATTCGAAAACCATTTAAATTTTTCATATTTGGGATGTATTCATATTACATATAATAAAATGCTCTTTGAAATTATCTGTGAGGTAGCTCACATATACATATGCATAGATTATTTTTAAATCTACTTGAATGTTGGTTTTTGTGGTTAGTAACCAATTTAGTTAAGAGTTTGATAATACCCTCGCAAGAAGGATTTCACTTCTTTGTATGTAGAAAACACAAATGTCCACAGTATGCCATTCTTGGACAAGAAGGCAAGGAATGAAATCGAAAGAAATTTAGAAACTTCCCCTTTTCTGATGTGGGATAGAGTCTATTTTCAAATAATCAAATGTTCAAGCTCAAAATTATGTCTTCATCATGATCTAAACTTAAATAAGTTTGAATGTACCATTTCAGACAACGATAAGCTTATATATGGGTTCTATATATTTGAAAATAATTGATCAAAGCATTGAATAGGAAAGGCTAAACTAAAAATTTGAGAAGACATAAATTTGATAAAAGTAAAAAATGTAAGTGTATTTAACATAAGGTTGAACACTTTTATATAAAACCCCAACATAAAAGAAAATTAAAATGCACTAATGTGCAATGAACATACATTTATGAATCATCATGAGTGGATGCATCCTTCCCATGTATGGGTGCTTCCTCCATTTCCTCCTCAATCCCAATCTCCCTCCCAAACACACTCTCAGGTACTCTCTTCTGCATGTTACCCTATATAACACATTTCAAATTTGAAAATTTGAAAATTAAATTTAAATGATTTTAACACATTAAATTTAAATGATTTTAACACATGCAATGATACCTGTGAAATCCCACCCTCTTACTCTCCCAATGAGAATTGAGACAATCCTGCCCAAGTAGTAGGAGATGGAATAAGGATCCGTGAACAACACAACTAAGAACTAAATCTAGGATTCAATGTGTTCACATATATTCAAAATTATAGATGTTGTTGATCTTATTCAAAATATTGGAGAATGGACAACTAAAGTTCTCATCGGTGGATATTAGAAAACACATACCTTATTCAACCCATCCAAATTTAAACTTGGTGAATCAAGTCCCCTATTTTCTGGAGATTCATTTAACATATCTCCAAACTATAACTAAGGGAAATTTAACAACTAAATTATTTGTATAGATACAATGATATGTAGTTAATCTATAATTAGTAGTAAAATATCATAAAATGCGTCAAAAATTTCATAACTAGAATACATACCAATCTGTTGTTCGTCGCATCATTCTGAATGACCTTCTTCCAACCATCACAATTTTTTTTTGCATACTCCTTAAGATATTCTATTGACATGGTATCTAAATCTGCATTTGTTTTATAAACAAATATGGCATGGGAATTGGCTTCTGCTCGCTGACGGTTCAAGACAACATCAACACCATAAAAAATCGATTCCAAATTTTCCTTGTTTGCATTCCTAGCCTCTTTTCCAACCTCTGATGAAGCTCACAACTCTGAATGTGAATAAAATTTCCCTTTTGGATGAGATACTAAAGGTCTTGGAGGCCTCTGCAATGTCTCATTTCTATATGACCCTTTCCGATCATATTTATGTTCTTTACTAGCCCCATAATAATCAAACGGTAGACTAGTATTATAACATACCTAAAATTTACACAATAAAAAAAAACTTTTGTTATCTGTTCCTACCTAATTTTCCTGGTGGAAGGCAAGATACTAGTCATACAACTCTGATGTCAATTCAATCACACAGAAATACACTATCAGAAAAGGAACTTGTTATAAAATATTTTTATAAGAATCTCATTAACATTTCATGGTCCTAAACATACCATAAGGGGTCTCGACATCATATCTCACTTAAACCACGAGTAGGAGATTGTATCAAGACATTATGAATCCCATTCATTATTGTTCTTTATCCTATGTACATAGGACTTGTAAAAGATCGAGGGCTTGTAATTATATTAGAGTTCGTTCCTATCATAAAGTTTGTCTATGCAACAAATCTATGGGTCGGTCTTAATTCCTAGGGAGTCTTAACTTGTTTCTGTTGGTAAAGTTATGGGTAAACTCTTCCACTAGGAAGTTATCATGACTGTCAAGTCACAGTCAATTTTGTGGTCCTTGAACTGGTGGTTACTTGTGGCGAGTTAGTTAGCTCATGAAAATAGTGGGATGATGCCAACTTGGATAGAACTTCCGATTCAATCAATGAAAGGGTATGAAAACTTCATTAGAATTAAGACAGGGTGTCAAATCGCATCACCCTTTTAAAGAAGAAGAGATGGTTCTCTGTTAGAATAGTTAAACCTCTGCATATTCATTAATGGTTGTCCTATGATCTTTATTGAACTCGTCTGGCTTCATAACCGAGATACCATACCAACCCTATCCTCATCACATGGCTACCTATCCTATGTCCTTCCCACATTTATTTCCAAAACGAAAGGGTATCGCTTAGGGTTTAGGGAGGCTCACAGTTTTTTCATTCTGAATATTTTCCTCCTATGAAGGGTTTCGGGTGTTGCTATGTTCTCCTTGAGGCCGCGATTGCAAAACAAGGTAAAAAAATAATGCCCTGAGGATTCTGTATATCACGCTTTCTTACCAGGGGAGAAACCCAAGTGGAAAGGGTGGACGCACCATGGCTATGGTCGATGGCATGTCCGAGGAATGATGGTAAGTACTTCCTTAAAACCCAATCCTGATAGGTTAAGTAAGTTGGTGTAATTTGGCAACGTTTAAGGTAGGGTTGTCTTCTTATAAGTATCGTCGTTTTTCTTTCAGTCTAGTTATGTTCTTCTCTGTGGTAACTTTTTCGTTTAAGAAAGACTGTTTAATTCTCGGGTCTTTCTTTATCTTCCTATAACCAGTTTCAGAGAAGTATGTTAGCCCCATGAGTGTTTCACCGAAGAAAAAAATCCCTCGACTTGATTGATGAAATACTAAGAACCTTGGACTGGATAGTGTCATCCTTTCCATGTCTAGCATTTGATTTTCTCCTCTGTTATCCTACGGTCGTTTTACTGGAAGTATTAAGACCTTAGGAGATTTACCGAAGTTCCTGTATTTGGGGTGGAAAGCCAATAGTTTCTCCATACCGAGGTGTGACGACTCTATTTGATATTAAAGATTCGCTACATCATTTTGTTTTGAAAGAGTTTTTCAGTTCCTCCCTTTAATAAAAATCTTTGGGAGAGGACTATCTTGTTGTTTTGTTTCTCTTACAATATGTTTATATAGGTTAGGTTATTTTTACTGTTGATATGTTTTACTGAAAGAGAAAATATTTAAGGGGTTGTTATTGGCACTAATGGTGGGCCTTGTTTATGCAAGGACCCATCAGAGGCTTACTGCACCTTTCCCTTTCACTCGGATAGTCATCTAGAATATAAGCGGTAAACAAGGTTTCAGTTTCGTGTAGCAAAGATGAGTGTTTACTGTTGTCATTTTCCCTATCTTTTTGTAAATTTTCATTTTGTTACCTGTTATTCGAATGAGGACTAAATTTCAGGGTTTTGTTTCTTGACAGGTAGCTCTCATTCTGTACCGGCCTCGGATTCTGCCCAAGTCTCCGACGAAAGGTATTCGGGTTCCGAAACATTTTTCTTACTACGGGTAATTACATAGGTTCTGCAAAATCTTAAGGGAATTCGTACCCTAGTTCTGGTTCCGTATAGAAATAGTTTATTTAACTTGTGGAATGGAAAAGAGGTTGTCACAGGAATTTTCGGGGTCAATCGCCCATCTTTATAAAATGTTACTTTGATATTTGAACTGGTCCACTGTGTAGTTTGTTTTCCCTATTTATTTGTTAAAAGACATACCTGGTCGTTGTTATTTGAAGTGTCGATTTTCAATATAGTGACCCGAATGTTTGATTTCAATCTCTGTACTTGTTCCTTGGAAATATCTAAGTCTATCTTATAATTTGACTCTGTCCCATACCAATTGTCTAAAAAACATTTCTACCGAAAGGAAGAAACCCTCCTAGGATTAAATGAAGTGGTCATTAATACTATCTAGTTTATTGTATTTGGTCCATAATGCAACAGTGCATCGATTGTCTGTTTGGTCTGAAATGCTTGAGCTCCATACTTATTTTATAACGGTGGTTGTTCACCTATCTGAGTTCCTTTATCACATTCAGAATGTAGGGATTATTTATGTGCATACAATCACTTGTGCGTATTAGCTTCTGTAGGTACTAGATTCCATATTTGTTATCGTACTTTGTCAATTGAAAGGGGTGTGTGTATATCAGTTCATATATATACATGATACATCTTGATTTTAGGTCTATAGTGGGTGAGTCCTGAATTGTAGTAACTTATCTTCACTAAGGGAAGATGGTGTTCTAATTTCCTTTATAAATCTGAACTTGTAAAGTGTAAAAATTATCTATTCTGTATACATATATAATCTAGTTTCAAAACTGTCCATACTTAGACGACATGCGCCAAAAATTTTGATCTATGAAGATGTCTCTGTTATAACTGAAATAAAGAAAAACAATCCAATCTTAGAAGAAATTACTCCATAATTTAGTCACGGAGTCCAATCGAAATGATTTAGTAGGATAATCAAATTATTCCCAACTCTCGTACAGATTTTAGTCGGAAGACTTATTCAGGGATCTATTATAACTGTCCTGCTGGAAGTTTGACTCCACCCATTCGCACAAATAAACAATTTTTTTCCCACCTAGATTATAGGACATACCTACAGGTGTTAATGTTTTCGCTACTTCTATAGCTAACTCATTCTTCAGAGATATAAATAATTCAAATTTGATACAAAAAAAATACATTCAACCAATATACAATTTATTTATACAAGCATCAATGAACTCGCTACTTCTGTAACTAATCCATTCTACAGATATGTAAATAATTCGAATCAAAATACATTACAACAAATATACAACCATTTATACAAGTGTTAATGATTTCACTACTTCTGTAACTAAATTTGTTCAACATATATGAAATAATTCGAATTCGATACAACAAATACATTACAGCAAACATACGATTATTCATTCATGCAAGGAAAGGCTACATATCTGAACCAGTGTGCGGAAGACAAAGGGAACATCCATGTTCCTCCCAACCATAGAACCGAGCAGTCAAAATCACTTGCATGATTCACTCCCTAGCATGACCATGACTCCATGAGGGCAAAATTGAAACCAAACTCCTTCTCAGCAATGTCTTTCAGTTCTAGCAGGTTTGCCTTGCCTCATACTCAATCAGTAGTGTTCATAACAGCAATAAAACCAGTAGCCTCTACCTTCCAACATACTTGGCAGCGTCCTACCTCCTCACATATTCTATTTATTAATTTTCCTAGGTCTTTTCTCTCCCTTGGAAAATTTTGCAGCTTTCTAAATCCATGATTTTCAGGGGTTTTCAATGGCCAAATCACTGATTTTCCACTTGTAACAACCAACCTAGAGGTAGTTCCAACATATTCCCCACTCATGGAGTCATGGTCAACTAATTTTCAACATGATTGTTCCATTTGTCCTCCTGCAATCAATATAAAATATTATATTTTTATACAAGTGTCATAGTCAAATAGTTAGTTGAGTCAAATCATATCTTTTCCCAACAGTCATAATAATTAATTACAATATCAAATTCGAAATTCAGAATTGCCATAAATGGAAATTTTTTTCCAAATTTGAATTTACTAAAAACGGAAATGAATTTCCAGCAAACATAAATTTCTAAATATTTTATTTTTTGGGGGACACCACATCCTTTCCCCCTTCAGTAAAACACTATCCTCAGTGTTCGTTCCTTTCCTGGAACAAGATTGAATGAGATTTCCACAAATCTCCCTCCAACTCCCAAGTGGCCTCCTGAGGACTGAAGTGCTTCCATTCCACCTTTACCTGAGCGACAACTCTGTTCAGAAGTGCTATTTCTCTCCAGTCCATAATGCATAGGGGTTCCACCTGGAAGTCACCTTCGGGTTCCACCTGCACCAAGTTCCAATCGATCATATGAGTAGGGTCATGAATATACTTTTTCAACAAAGAATTATGAAATACATTATGAATTCTCAGATTAGATGGAAGTGCAAGTTTATATGCTATGGGTCCAATTCGAGATAGTATCTCGAAGGGTCCACAAAACTTCGGTGCCATCTTGGCACAGTTCCCTAGCGTCAACGAGCTTTTTCGGGATTTGAACTTCAAATAAACGTGGTCTCCCGCTTGAAATTCCAAGTGTCTTCTTTTCTGATCTGCATAGCTCTTGTGTCTATCCTGTGCTTCTTTCAAATTCTGTTGTACCTTCCTTACTGTGTTTTCCATTTCTTGGAGCATCTCTGGTCCCACCATGAGTCTATCAACCGGGTTATCCCAGCTAATTGGAGTCGTACACTTTCTGCCATACAATATTTCGAAAGGGCTCAATTTAGCCGAAGTTTGATATCCATTGTTATATGAAAATTCTACCAACTGTAGATAGTCCTCCCACTTGTTCAGTTTTGTTCTTACGTACATGCAGAGCATATCCTCTATGACTTGGTTTGTCCTTTTGGTCTGTCCATCCATTTCTAGATGATAACTCGTACTAAAATTCAAGTTAGTATTTATCCCTGCAAACAATTCCTGCCAAAAAGTGGATGTGAATTTTACGTCTCTATCTGAAATCACCATTTTAGGAATACCATGCAGTCTAAAAATTTCTTTCATGAATATTTCAGCAATGCTTATAGCTTTAAAAGTAGACTTTATAGGAATAAAGTGTGTAGATTTACTAAGTTCATCGATTATAACCATAATAGAATCATTTTGTTTCTGAGTTTTAGGTAAACCTGTTATAAAATCCATCGATATGGCCTCCCACTTCCATTCTGGTACTGGTAATGGCTGTAATAGGCCAGCTAGATGCTGGTGCTCAGCCTTAACCTGCTGAAAATCTTAGTACCTAGCCAAGTATTCTGTTGTTTCGCCCTTCATATTAGGCCAATAAAATAGTGTTCTAAGTGTTGTTATCGTTTTCTGGTAACCTAGATGGCCAGAATATGGTTTCTTATGCACTTCGTCCAAGACTATTAATTTTAACTCTGCAGAATCTGGTAAGTAAAGCCTGTTTTTAAATCGTAGTAGTCCCTTCTTGTCGATACTTAGATCCGGTTTATCTGAGTTTGAAGTACTGTTTTGTAATTCTGCCATTACCTTAGTGTAATTTCCGTCATTAATACCGGTTGTCCTTATTCTTTGTTCCAGATCACTTTCTGCCCTGCTGATACTTATCTCAAAGAACCCATGGACTCTTCTTCTTAAAGCATCTGCTACTTTATTTTCCTTACCCTTGATATGTCTGACCTCAAATTCGAATTTGCTCAAGAAGGCTAGCCACCTTGCTTGTCTTGCATTAAGATCTAGTTGGTTAAACAGATATTTCACCCCGCTATTATCCATTAATAGTAGGAATTTTCTACCCATTATGTAGGGTCGCCACATTTTTAAGGTGTGTATTACTGTTGCCAATTCTAAGGCATGAGTGACATAATTTCACTAGTGTTCCTTTAATTTCAGGGACTCATAACAAATAACGTGTCCTTCTTGAGTTAGGACACCACCTAGTCCTTCTTTACTTGCTTCCACACATACGATGAAGTCTTTATCAGGGTTTGCTACCTTCAATATGGGTGCAGTTGTCAATAATCCCTTTAGTTTGTTAAAACTATCTTGACACTTCTCTGACTAGTTAAACTTGGTTCCTTTCTTTTGTAATGGTGTGATAGGGTAGGCTATCTTGGAAAACCCTTCTATAAACCTGCGGTAATATCCGATAATTCCCATGAACGACTGTATATCCACTACATCTTTAGGCATCGACCATTCGATAATTTCTTTTGTCTTTTCTGGGTCGACGACAATGCCTTCTGCCGAAATTACATGTCCTGGATATTGTATTTATTTTTGATAGAAGTCACACTTGTCAAATTTGGCGTACAGTTTGTGTTTCCTCAACGTTTGTAGAACTATTCTTAAGTGTTCATCATGTTCCTCTTCCATTTTTTAATAGACCAGAATATAGTCAATAAATACTACCACGAACTTGTCTAAGTACTGACTGAAAATACTATTCATCAGACACATAAACGTGGCTGGTGCGTTAGTGAGTCCGAAAGGTATGACTATGAACTTGTAGTGTCCATATCTTGTTCGAAAGGCTGTTTTGTTTATGTCCTCGTCTTTTATCCTAACTTGATGATAACCGGATCGTAAATCCAATTTTGAAAATATCTTGCTCCACCTACTTGATTGAACAGATCATTTATCCTTGGTAAGGGGTATTTGTTCTTAATGGTCATTTTGTTCAGTTGTCTATAATCGATACATAGAATTAGAGTACCATCTTTATTTTTCACAAAGAGCACTGGTGCCCCCCATGGCGAAACGCTCGTTCTGATATACTCTTTGTCCAACAATTCCTGTAATTGTATTCTTAATTCTATCAGTTCTGGTAGACTCATTCGGTAAGGTGCTTTTGAGATAGGGGTTGAACCAGGTAGTAGGTCTGTGGAGAAGTCTATTTCCCTTTGAGGAGGTAATTCTGGTATCTCATCCACAAACATGTCTCTAAATTCACGTAGGACAACAAAGTTTTCTAACTTTGGCTTATCTTCTTTTTCTAACAGATTCATTACTTGAATGGCATACACTTGACATCCCTTTCTAATACATTTCTTGAGTTGCATTGCTGAAACTTGTCTGATTGCTACAGGTTTTTGTATGCCTTGGGCTATTCTAATAGTGTCAAAATCATCCTTATAGCTAAGTATCTGTGTATAACAGTCTAGTACTGCTTTGTGTTGTTCCAACCAATCCATCCCGATAATCAAATCATAAGATCCTAGTGGTAGGATATTCAAATTTGTTCTTATATTTTCACCATCTAAGATGAACTCAAAATCCAAAACAAAATCAACTACTCTCCTTTTAGTACCAGTCGCTAATTGTACAAGCCATGATTTTGCGTTCTTCAGTTTCTTAAGTTTGTTTAACTCTAGCACATTCGGTGTAATATAACTTAAAGTAGCTCCAGGGTCAATTAAAACAGAAATTCAAGTGTCATTGATTTTACCTTCGATTTCTACCACCGAGGACTAGTGGTTAGCTTGTTGACCATCTGTGGTTGCATTTATCTGATGTAGGCTTCTGCCCACGTCTCCCACCGTCGATGCTTCCTGCAAATTATGAACAACAGTTCTGTTTTTTGAACTCAAACATGGACAGTTCCTCCTTAGATGAGGCTCTCCACATTCCCAACACTTTAATGGCTCGTGGGAGTTGTCCCCAAACTTCTTCATTCCCAGGTTTACAGGTTTAACGTTGCCTTGCGTATTCAGATGATTGGGGTAAAAATCCTTTCTCAGAATATTTTTTACTGTATTTCGATAAGGAGTTGGCTGGTACCCCTTCTTTTGTTGGTTCATTCGATCTTGTTTCTTATCCTTCCAGGCTTTGGGAAACTCTACCCACTGTTTATACTGGTCATATCACATTCGTGCTTTCTTGAATACTTCACTCAAGGATTTGGGGTTGTCAAACTCAATTATGTCCTTGTAGGACTATGATAGATAGCTTAGAAATCGCTGGATTTTTACCTTATCCTCCCGGATGTACGGTACAAACCTTAGTAGTTCCAGAAATTTATTTATAAGGTCCTCCATTGTCTTTTGTCCAAGTCGTAACTCATAAAATTATTTTGTCTTGCTTTCATAATAGTTTTCTGAAAGGTATTGTTTCTTGAAATACTTTTTAAAGTCAGACTAGTCCAATTGTTTCTCCTTTAGGCCCTTGGCCAATTTCAGGTCCTGCCACCAAAATATTGGCCTTCCCTTTCAAATTGTAGATGGCCATTCTAACCTTCATGTTGCTGGAATAGTTGTAGATCTAGAAGTATTTTTTGATGTCCAACAACCATGCCTTAGCTTCTCCTCCCATTCTGGATTCTCCATCAAAGGTAGCTGGTTTAATCTTTTTAAATTCTCCTTCGAGGTGGTCTACTTGTTTTATTTTTTCTGTCTAATTTAGTTTTGTATTCAGCTGAAGGTGTTCCTTCAGATGAACTCTCTCATTTTTTTGTTTCTAGCCCAGAGTTCTTGGAGGCCCTTTTGCTAACCTCTTACTTGTGGTTATCGTCCTTTGGGATTTTCTTGGTCACTATACTGCGCAGAAGGACTTCATTTATCTCTTGTTTTTCTTGCTATGCTTTCTTCAATTTTTCATTCTGGGCTTTGAATAATATTCCTCATTGTTTCCAACACTTCCATGGGTGAGCTTCTATCACTATTCTGTCTTGGATATCTAGGGGGTCTTTGCTGCGGATTTTCTCCCATCCTAATTTCTACATCATCCTAAGCTGCCATAATTAACACAAAACAGAAATGGCTTTATGTTTGTAACCATAAGATTTTATTAGTTTTACACAAATCAGAATATATATACTAAGCAACTATTGTGGCCTTGTTCAGGTCTAGTGTGGAAACCTTTTTGCTCTGATACCATATGAAACATACCTAAAATTTACACGAAAAAAAAAACTTTTTTTATTTGTTCCTACCTAAGTTTCCTAGTGGAAGGCAAGATACTAGTCGTACAACTCTGATGTCAATTCGGTCACACAAAAATACATTATCAGAAGAGGAACTTGTTATAATAATTTTTTATAAGAATATCATTAACATTTCATGGTCCTAAACATACCGTAAGGGATCTCGACATCATATTTCACTTGAACCACGAGTAGGAGATTGTATCAAGACATTACAAATCCCCTTCATTCTTGTTCTTTATCCTATGTACATAGGACCTGTAAAAGATCAAGGGCTTGTAATTATATTAGAGTTTGTTCCTATCATAAAGTTTGTCTATGCAACAAATCTATGGGTCGGTATTAATTCCTGGGGAGTCTTAACTCATTTTTGTTGGTAAAGTTATGGGTAAAATCTTCCACAAGGCAGTTATCGAGACTGCCAAGTCACAGTCAATTTTGTGGTCCTTGAACCGGTGGTTTCTCGTGGCGAGTTAGTTAGCTCATGAAAACAGTGGGATGATGCCAACTCAGATAGCACTTCTGATTCAATCAATGAAAGGGTATGAAAACTTCATTAGAATTAAGACAGGGTGTCAAATCGCATCACCCTTTTAATGCAGAAGAGATGGTTCTCTGTCACAATAGTTAAACCTCTGCATATTCATTAATGGTCTTCCTATGATCTTTATTGAACTTGTCTAGCTTCATAACCGAGATACCATACCAACCCTATCCTCGTCACATGGATACCCATCCTATGTCCTTCCCACATTTATTTCCAAGACGAAAGGGCGTCACTTAGGGTTTAGGGAGGCTCAGAGTTTTGTCATTTCCAAATATTGTCCTCCTACGAAGGTTTTCTGGTGTTGCTCTGTTCTCCTTGAGGCCGAGACTGTAAAACAAGGTAAAAAAAAATGCCTCAGGGATTCTGTATATCACGCTTTCTTACCAGGGGTGAAATCCAAGTGGAAAGGGTGGATGAGCCATGGCTATGGCCGACGACATGTCCGGGGAATGATGGTAAGTACTTCCTTAAAACCCAACCCTAATAGGTTAAGTAAGTTGGTGTACTTTGGAAATGTTTAAGACAGGGTTGTCTTCTGATAAACGTCATCGTTTGTCTTTCAATCTGGTTATGTTCTTCTCTCTGGTAACTTTTTCGTTTAGGAAAGACTATTTAATTCTCAGGTCTTTCTTTATCTTCCTATATCCAATTTCGGAGAAGTATGTTAGCCTAGTGAGTGTTTCACTGAAGAAAAAAATCCCTCGATTTGATTGATGAAATACTAAGAACCTTGGACTGGATAGAGTCGTCCTTTCCATGTCTAGCATTTGATTTTCTTCTCTGTTATCCTACGGTCGTTTTACTGGAAGTATTAATACCTTAGGAGATTTCCTGAAGTTCCTGTCTCCGGGGTGGAAAGTGAATAGATGCTCCATACCGAGGCATGATGACTCTGTTTGATATTAAATATTCGCTACAACATTTTGTTTTGAAAGAGTTTTGCAGTTCCTCCCTTAAATAAAAATCTTTGGGAGAGGACTATCGTCTTGTTTTGTTTCCGCTTACAGTATGTTTATATAGGTTAGGTTATTTTTATTGTTGATATGTTTTACTGAAAGAGAAAAGATTTAAGGGGCTTTTATTGGCACTAATGGCGGGCCTTGTTTATGCGAAGACCCATCAGAGGCTTACTACACCTTTCCCTTTCACTCGGACAGTCATCCAGAATATAAGAAGTAAACAAGGTTTTGGTTTCATGTACCAAAGATGAGTGTTTACTGTTGTCATTTACCCTATCTTTTTGTGAATTTTCCTTTTGTTACCTGTTATTCGAATGAGAATTAAATTTCAGGGTTTTGTTTCCTAGCAGGTAGCTCTCATTCTGTACTGGCCTCAACTTTCACCCAAGTCTCCGACGAAAGGTATTCGGGTTCCGAAACATTTTTCTTACTCCGGCTAATTCCACAGGTTCTGCAAAAGCTTAAGGGAATTCGTACCCTACTTCTGGTTCCGTATAGAAATAGTTTATTTAACTTATGGAATGGAAAAGAGGTTGTCACGGGAATTTCCGGGGTCAATCACCCATCTTTGTAAAATGTTACTTTGATATTCGAATTAGTCCACTGTGTAGTTTGTTTTCCTTATTTATATGTTAAAATACATACCTGGTCGTTGTTATTTGAAGTGCCGATTTTTGATACAGTGACCTGAATATTTGATTTCAATCTCTGTACTTGTTCCTTGGAAATATCTAAGTCTATATTATAATTCGACTCTGTCCCATACCAATTGTCTAAAACAATTTGCTATCGAAAGGAAGAAACCCTCCCAGGATTAAATGATGTGGTCATTAATACTATCTAGTTTATTGTATTCGGTCCACAATGCAACAATGCATCGATTGTTTGTTTTGTCTGAAATGCTTGAGCTTCATACTTATTTTATAATGGTGGTTCTTCACATGTCTGAGTTCCTTTATCACATTCAGAATGTAGGAATTATTTATGTGCATACAATCACTTGTGCGTATTAGCTTCTGTAGGTACTGGATTCCATATTTGTTATCACACTTTGTCAATTGAAATGGGTGTGCATATATCAGTTCATATATATACATGATACATATTGATTTTAGATCTATCGCGGGTGAGTCCTGAATTGTAGTAACTTATCTTCACTAAGGGAAGATGGTGTTCCAATTTCCTTTATAAATCTGAACTTGTAAAATGTAAAAATTATCTATTCCATATATATATATATAATCTAGTTTCAAAAATGTCCATACTTAGACAACATGTTCCAAAACTTTTGACTTATGGAGATGTCTCTGTTATAACCAAAAGAAAGAAAAAAAATCCAATCTTAGAAGAAATTACTCCAGAATTTAGTCACAGAGTCCATTCAAAATGATTTAGTAGGATAATCAAATTATTCCTAACTATCGTACATATTTTAGTCGAAAGACTTATTCAGGGATCTATTATAACTGTTCTGCCAGAAGTTTGACTCCACCCATTCGCACGATCAAACAGTTTTATTCCTACCTAGGTTATAGGACATACCTACAGATTTTAATGTTTTCGCTACTTCTGTAGCTAATTCATTCTTCAGATATATAAATAATTCAAATTTGATATAGCAAAAATACATTCAACCAATATACAATTTATTTATACAAGCATCAATGAATTCGCTACTTCTGTAACTAATCCATTCTATAGATATGTAAATAATTCGAATCAAAATACATTATAGCAAATATACAACCATTTATACAGGTGTTAATGATTTCGCTACTTCTGTAACTAAATTTGTTCAACAGATATGAAATAATTCAAATTCGATACAACAAATACATTACAGCAAACATACAATTATTCATTCATGCACGAAGAGGCTACATATCTGATTCAGTGTGCAAAAGACAAAGGGAACAACCACGTTCCTCCCAACCATAGAACCGAGCAACCAAAATCACTTGCACGATTCACCCCCTATCCTGACCATGAGTCCATGAGGGCGAAATTGAAACCAAACTCCTTCTCAACAATGTCTTTGAATTCTAGTAGGTTTCCCTTGCCTCACTCTTAATTAGTAGTGTTCATAATATCAAGAACACCAGTAGTCTCTACCTTCCAGCATACTTGGTAGCATCCTGCCTCCTCACATATGCTATTTATTAATTTGCCTAGGTCTTTTCCCTCCCTTGGGAATTTTCGCATCTTTCTAAATCCATGATATTCAAGGGTTGTCAATGGCCAAATCACTGATTTTCCACTTGTAACAACCATCCTAGAGGTAGTTCCAACATGTTCCCCACTCATGGAGTCATGGTTAACTAATTTTCAACATGGTTGTTCCATTTGTCCTCCTACAATCAATATAAAATATTTTGTTTTTATACAAGTGTCATAGTCAAATAGTTAGTTGAGTCAAATTAGATCTTTGCCCAACAGTCATAATAATTAATTACAATATCAAATTTGAAATTCGGAACTGCCATAAATGGAAAAAAAATTCCAAATTCGAATTTACTAAAAATGGAAATGAATTTCCAACAAACTTAAATTTCTAAATATTTTTTTTTTTTTGGGATGTCCCAAGTATAATCAAGGTGCATGTCCATGAAAAAATATGCATAAGTGTCTTGCAAATTAGTGTGTAACATCATCGTTCCATGTAAATTTCTGATATGGTGCCAAAACTCTATTATACAGATGTCCTGCAATGTTTGGGTGCTTAAAAGATTGCACCTTTAACATTTTCCTCTTTGGCTCATCTTTGAAATTAAACATCGAAATTGTATTTTCTTTTAAAACTTTATTTTTTATTGCCTCACATTTATCAGGGCCCATCACCTATGACTTTCACCACCTCATTAGATTGATAAAACTGTCAGTGGTTTGCTCCATCCTTTGATATGTGTCCATAAAATTTTGCAATGAATGAAAAACAATTTGCAAACTTTGTTTACTCTCCCGAGGGAGTTCCAAGACCTTCAAATCATTTTACAACCTCCTTTTAGCACCTAAGCATCAATCAAAGGTCATTTCTTCAGTAATCCATTCCTAGGGAATTTCATCACCAACATCTGAAGGATAGGTGGATGTAGGCATGTAATATTTTGTTTCTTGATAACACAGCCTCCTAAATCCACCTTCACCCTTTGCACCAACATTAGAATCTTTGTGACACACACTCTCTCATTAATTGTCGTCCCTCGCTCTAAAATCATTGTCTACACACACATTTGAAAGTGATTAAAACATTTAACTTGACATAAATTTAAATACACAAAAATGCAACAAAAATAAACAAAATCAAAGAAAATTACCAAAAATATTCTCTTGTCTTGAGGTATTCCCTACATTCTTAGGTGTAGGAGTATAAATGTGCAACCTATCTAATAAGGTTGCATCAATAGAACTTGCTTGAGCACATTCTGGAGTTGATCTATTCACATACTTGTTTGATAATCTCCTCTGACGAGATTTTCGTTGGTCACTTGGTGTCTCAGTCGTAGAAGGGTATCTTCTTATTCCTTCTTGGGAGTGTCTAGAGTGTTTGCGAGGAATGTTTGGAGACTCTCATCTCAACATCTTGCCCTAATATCTATCCTTTGAAAATTCATGAAAAGTTAAGCACAAGACAAGTACGAGTTAATATCTCCAACATTGATCAACAAAAATTATGAAGAAAGAAAAAAAAATAAGACATAATTAATAGAAATGGTCTTTATCTTAGATACAATTATAATAGGGTGATTCATAACTCTACTACCCATGCCCATTTGAAATATATTTTGGTTTCATACTATTAACAAAAATAACCTTGGTCCATGAGCATATTGTCATCGACAAATTTTCATCAAAAAATTGTTGATGGGAGATGGGATGCTCCTCATCGTCAACACACAAGACTTCATTTTATTTTCTACCACAATCATTTTCATTTAGACATTCAATTTTAAGATCTAGGATCAATATGAGGAAGGTTATATTTAGATCTAGGATAAAATTGGAGTGAAGGTGGGAGTCTTCTACTAAGGCCCATGTGTCCCAAGTGATCGCGTCTTGAAGCCACCTAGTTTTGGTATCTTCTATCATTGTTCTAGGTGTGGATATCATTGATGGTTGAGGGATTTGATGGTATCAAGAAATGATTGGGGGTCATGGTAAAAAATTCTTATGCATCCTTTATTTTCGTTCAAAGAGGCAATTATGTTAAAGTATCCACCAATAAGACAATGATCATTATTGATGATGGGATGAAGATGTTGAATGGAGTCAAAAAAATGAAGCTTGTCAGGGATAGAGTTGGGTCCATAAAAATTAGTGAGAAAGCGAGTTCAATAGGACCATACAAGCTGGAAGGGAGTTTTGAGGAAGTGTTTCGTGGTAAATAAGTCGAACAAAGTTATTTTATCAGGGTTCTAGATAAGGGCAAGGACTCATGCTACTTCATGTGCATATAAGGTCATAGATTGGGGTCCCTGCTAGATGAAAGAGGAAAGGGTTTTAATAAGGACTTGGAGGAATATAGTTTCTTGTATCATTACTATAGAGGGATTTTTCTGGAGGATTTTTTTACTGAGAATCCCATGCCTGTTTTTACCATTAAGGCCTTTGATATTCCAAGAAATGACGTTCATGAGGAATGTGGGGGGTTGGGTAGAAACTTATCTTTCATCAAGGTAAGGAGCCCTTAGTTAACCAAAAACTCTCCCATATATTTAAGAAGTTGTTTGTTTCTTTGCCAACCTCTTTTTCTTTTTCTTTAGGTTTTTTAGGTTGAGTAGAGGAAGATGATTTAATTCTTGTAGAAGGAACAAAGGGCATACCTTTTATTTTTGTTTTTGGGTTGATAAGAATTTTATTATGAGCCAATGATTCCTTTAGAAGTTGAGCCTATTAATCAACGATTGAATTCAAGTATCGATTCTCGTAGGAAGAAGAAATAGAATTTAAGTCAAGATCCCAACGGTCCATTCCCTTTCCATAAAAATAGCAAGGAAATAATTTAACCTGTAAGGTACCTAGATTTGAAATAGGAATTATTTGCTACAGATTTTCTATAGGAATGTACCCAAATTGCGGAAGAGGACATGCATTATTATAAAGTTGGGGACTCTGCTCAGGATTACCCAAATGGGGTGTTTTCCAGCTCATGGAGCCTCGTACCAAGTGGCATGCGCTCAAGGACTATTCTAGAGATTGAGGGAATGACTACAGTGAATATACTACCTATGTTTCATTGTTTGTTTTCTATTTGTTGAGTGTTATATTAACGCACATTTTTCATAGCATATTACAATGTAATATGTTATAGTAATATGTCTTAGTTTTCAGGATATATGAGCTAGCTATACCAAAGGTCATATTTGGATCACATACTTTAAGCGAATGGGTTAATATATCACATACATAGAGCGATAAGTTTATTAAGAGTCATCAAATTCAAACAAACTGTAAAATGTAAAATGTAAACTGTGAAATGTATTTAAAACTGTTCTTTTTTCTGACTTTGTAAATGAGGCTTTGACATGAAATATTGGTCCGTCTTTTGTCAATTTTGCTATCAATGAAAAGTGATTGTTACATATTTCGGTGTTTTTGTTGTGGAGGTTAAGGGAATGACTTCAGTGAATACATTGCCTATGTTTCAAAGTTTGTTTCTATTTGTTAAGTGTTATATTAATGCATATGCTTCATAACATATTACAATG
This sequence comes from Picea sitchensis, assembly GCA_010110895.2. Lineage (NCBI taxonomy): Eukaryota > Viridiplantae > Streptophyta > Pinopsida > Pinales > Pinaceae > Picea > Picea sitchensis. The sequence goes on from SNQJ01S0014631.1 coordinate 239,648, forward strand.
TAATATGTTATAGTAATATGTCTTAGTGTTCAGGATATAAGAGCTAGTTATACCAAAGGTTTGATTTGGATCTCATACTATAAGATAATCGGCTAACATATCACATATATAGAATGATAAGTTTATTAAGAGTCATCTAAATCTTTAATAAGAGTCGCAACCAATTTTAATAAGAGATTATCTATGCACAGAAAAGAAGGGCATTTGAATCTAAATCTTTAACCCTGGAGTGAAAGAAAGACTATTCGACTCCTGGACGACTACTCAGGAATAGACTAATCACTTAAATGTTTACTCTATTATTAATATTTTATTGTTAAATGTCTATATCAAATTTAAAAACTTAATATTTGATAGTTAAATGTATATCAAATTCACAAAATCCATATTGTTTATAAATTATTTATTAATCTCTGTATGAAATTCACATTTTTAAGAAAATCCATATTGTTTATAATTTTATTGTTTGTGTGTATAACTTGAACATATAAACATGTAATTTTTAAATTGTCTTCCTATTTTATTTATAAATTTTTTTGAGGCAGGATAAAGTGGTTACTACAAGGAGGAATTTCAGAATCAACAATCTGTAAAACAATATTTATAGCTTATGATACTCTAATATTACATATGTAAAAATGAATTTATAAATTGAATTCCTAAAGATATGAAATTTTTATAAAATACAAAACGTTTGAAATAAAAAGTTGGACAGTTTGAAATTTTTATGAATTTTTTATAAAATACAAAATGTTTGAATGACTGTGACTTGCCCATGTGGGGCTAGCCATGTGGCCAAGCCATGGTCATGGCCACGGATTGGCCATAGGGATATCCCCCCACGGACAAGTCACAACCAATTTTAATAAGAGATTATCTATGCACATAAAAGTAGAGCATTCAAATCTAAATCTTTAACACTAAAGTGAAAGATAGTCGATTTAGCTCCTAGCAGATTGCTCAAGCACATACTAATCACTTAAATTCTTACTCTATTCTTAATATTTGATTGTTGAATGTCTATATCAAATTTCAAAACTTAATATTTGATTTTTAAATGTCTATATCAAATTTATTAAATCCATATTGTTTATAAACTATTTATTAATGTCTATATAACAAATTCACATTTTAAAGTAAATCCATATTGTTTACAAATTTATTGTTTTTGTGTATAATTTGAATACTATAGCAACGAATTCCACAATCAACAATCTATAAAATAATATTTATAACTGATGATATTCTAACATTACATATGTAAAAATGGATTTATAAATCGAATTCCTAAAGATATGAAATTTTTATACAATAGAAAACGTTTGAAATAAAAAGTTCGACGGTTTGAATTTTTTTATGAAATTTTTATAAAACACAAAACATTTGAAATGATTGTGACTTGGCCACGGGGTACAGCCATGTGTCCAAGCTGTGGGCATGCCCATGGCTTGGCCACATGGCTATCCCCCTGTGGCCAAGTCACAACCAATTTTAATAAGAGATTATCTATGCATAGAAAAACAGGGAATTTGAATCTAAATCTTTAACACTGAAGTGAAAGATAGTTGTTTCGACTCCCAGCCGACTACTCAGGCACATAATCATCACTTATATTCTTACTCTATTCTCAGTATTTGATTGTTAAATGTCTATATCAAATTCACTAAATCCATATTCTTTACAAATTATTTATTAATGTCTACATCAAATTCACATTTTTAAGTAAATCCACATTGTTTTTAAATTTATTTGTTGTGTCTATAATTTGAACACATAAACATGTAATTTTTAAATTGTCTTCCTATTTTGTTTTTAAATTTATTAAAAAAATTTAAATATATATGTTTTAAAAATATTCCATTGTATGTATATTTCAAAAATATTCCATTATAAATTATAAGATAGACATTAATGTGAAACAATTATATGTATATTTGTTGGGCACTCAAATGATCAAATGAATATGTATATGTGTTGTGCACTCGAATTATCAAATGATTTTGTATATGTAGAAATCTAATTGACCAAGAATTGCTTAGTGTTAGTTTTAGTTGTTTAAATTGTAATTTTGAACGATAGATTCAGAGCAATGTAATTAATCTAAGATTGCAATTTGCAATGCAATAGTTGATGTTAGATGTATAATTTGTTTTTAGTGATAGTAAATTATGTATAATTCTTGTAATTAGATGCATAATTTATTTTTAGTGGAAATAAATGCTTTATAATTAAATGTAGTTAGATCTAACTGTACTTAGATATATGTATATTTACAGATATGTTATATTTACATATTTATTTTTAAATATAATAAAAAAATTATATTTAAAGAAAAAGATAAAAATATAAAATAAAAGAAAAAGATTGTAAATAAAAAATCTAAATACTAATTAACAAAATTAAAATTAACATAAATATAAATTTTGCACAGTACCAAGAAATTAATACTAATTAACAAATATAAAACTAACAGAAACTGTAATTAGATGTATAATTTGTTTTTAGTGGCAGTAAATGCTTTATAATTCAATGTAGTTAGATATAACTGTACTTAGATATATCTATATTTACATATATGTTATATTTACAGATTTATATGTAAATATAAGAACAAATTTATATTTAAAGAAAAAGATAAAAATATAAAATAAAATAAAAAGATTGTAAATATAAAATCTAAATACTAATTAACAAAACTAAAATTAACATACATATTAATGGTGCACAGTACGAAGAAATTAATACTAATTGACAAATATAAAACTAATAGAAATATAAAAATATATTGTGTAACATTTAATTACATAAATTACATAAATTAGTATTTAATTACAAAAAATAGTATTTAATTACAAAAATTAGTATTTAATTAAATATGCCCATAGCTTGGCCACAAGGTTGGCCCCCCATGGCCAAGTCACATTCCATGGGATATGACTTGGCTGTGGGGGGGCAACCCTGTTGCCAAGGCATTGACGTGCCCACGGCTTGGCCATAGGGCTCGCTCCCTGCGGCCAATTCATAGACCATCGACTGTGACTTGGATGCAGGGAGCCATCCCTGTGGCCAAGCCATTGGCATGCCCAAAGCTTGGCCACAGGGTTGGCCCTTTGTGGCCAAGTAACAAAATTTAAATTGAAAACTTGATTTTAGACTTACCTATAGCTCCGATGCTCCGACTGCATGTTCGCCCGAAGGACACCATGCCAACATGACCTCCTGACTACCCATAGGACCTCCAACATGACCGCCTGACTACCCACGGGACTGCCAACACAACCACTCGACTGTGCCAACATGACGCCAACATGACCGCTCGACCACTCCAACACGACACCAACACAACTGCCCAACGCGTCAGCTCCAAGAGCGAACTATTACTCACTAACAATTGCCAAGAAACTACAATCACTCACCAAGAGATCAGAAAAGTGTAACAATAACGATGTGTGCAAAATATATAAACATTTTGTCAGCCGAAAGAATGTTTTGTCCGAAACAATATTTGAGCAGAGAAGATATTTCGACCAAAAGAATAGTTCCGACGAAATAGGTTTTCAGTCGAAATATATTTTAGGTTGAAATATCTTTTCAGTCGAAATATCTTTCAGTCTAAAAGAGCTTACCAGATGAAAAAAAATCGTCTGAATAAAATTCTACACGAAAATCGAGGCATCATCACTATACCATTCGATTTGATGTTGAAAGGTTCGATCGAAAAAACATCTTTCAAAATTTTTGAGATTCGATTGTCACGAAAGTGTTACCCACGTCCATGAATTTACCCTAGTAATATAATTCACATAATGTAAAACAAATTAAAATCTCTAACTACAATACATATATTGTTTGGAACGTAATGTTGCACATGATCAAAGGTTGATTGCACATTCTTATGATCTTTCAAAGAAATTAGTTCCATTTGATTGTCTATTTTATTCCTTGACTTTATGCGAACCTGTCCAACCCTTTGAAATTGTGGTTTATCCTTAGTTGAATGTATCTGACGATGATGTTGTATATTTTACTTTGCGGGCTCAAAAAATAGTGTTGTATCTTAGTCATGATTTTAGATGGAGACATGACACTCACAATTTTTTTTATCTCTACTTCTAAAGTGCAAAACAATTTGTCAATTTCTTTAGCATGGTCCACATTTGTAGGAAAAGTTTTGAACATATTTCTCTCTCTTTTATTGATCGATGCATGTAAAAATTGTAATATATCAACCTCAAAGATTGGATTGTTCAATGTTGATGTGTCGATATCAACATGATCTGATAAAATATTTACCTGGTTAAGGTTTTCTTGGTCTTCTGGTAACAGACTCATTGTCGTTTTTTTATTTAAATCAACTAAAAATGTAGGTTTGTCAATAATCCGACTTGAAACATTTGGTAATGTATTAATGTCTAAATCATGTTCACTATCCCACATTTGGAATTTGAATACATGCTTACAAACATTGCCATTCAACACCCGATAACAACTACAAAAATTAAACTCATACCCTGTGTATATGAAAGTATACCAGGTATCGAGAGTATCCTTATTTTGACTACGAACTAGAAATTCATTCATACTTTTTGGGTCATGCAAACAATATTCATCTAGTATCTGGATTGCTCTAGTGTTTGAGTGATTCTCTTGTTTCTCACACTTTGTAGGCTTTATAATTCCTACTTCTTTTAAACGTTGATTATGAATATAGTATAGTTCAACTTTTTTCAATAAGTTGAACAACAAAAAATCCACCTGTTTGTGGCATAAATTGTTATCCTCATATAGGTACCTATATTTTAGATACTTGTGGTAGGATTCAATTGCATTATTGGTGTGTTGATTGGAATGTGGAAATTTTCTATAAGCTTTTTCCCACATATCCGGAAAAAAAATTATCATCAACTAAAAAATAAAGTATAAAAACATGCAATTATGGAATAATAGTTATGATTCAATGTTACACGACACTTACAGATTTTGTCATTGGATAGACAAGTGGTGTCAAAATATTTTAGAAACTTTTCCTCTTCGCTAAATTCATGAAATATTCTTGGAACTGTTTTTCGTACAGACTCATCATTTTGGCAACTATGCATGATTTCTCCTAAAGAACGAAGAACGTGAACTTTGTTTTCTTTGAGTTTCACTTTGCTTCCAAATTTGTTTACCCATGCTCGATGGACATGCCATACACATAGTAGAATTGGTTAAAATCCTGAAATAATATTACATTAGAAGAGAGTAAATTATGTGAATGCAACATGTTTTTTTCATGTTTATTTTTAAATAAAACAAATGTCAAACCTTAATGCTTGAATCTCAGCAGTATCATCATCTGTGATAAATGCATGTACATGCCAATCTGGGCATTGTTTCATTCCCACATCAAATAAAGCTGATAACCATTTATGAATATCATTTCTAGAATTACGTGATGAAATCACCCAAGCCACTGGAACACCATTACAATGTTTTTCGAATACCATCAACATATAAATTTGATACTACATTAAGAAAACATAAGTGTTAATATAGTATTCAAAACATAAAAATCGATTTTAATCACCATAAAGAAATGGAAATTTTGATTATATGCACCCCATACATATTGGTACTAAATGTGGAATCCATAGACATAGCATTGATGTGTTAATACTTTACCATCATGGAATGCATCCAATGGGTTTGTATGCCTACAATGAATGGTATGTTTTGCACAATATATTTCTTTTGATAGGAAAAAAAAAACTATCTAGAAACTTATTATACCAACATTCGAGACTTGTTGGATCATTGTCATCCTTCATATATTCTTTCTTTCTAATATTATGGTAAATGTTAGAAATATCCATCCTTGTCATTAAAGCATCATGAGTCACCCCTATGAATAACTCACCAGATTGGTGTTGCACATCAGAGATGAATTTTTCCCAAACCATTGTGACAATAAAACCATCTCCAATCATATTTTCTACACTAGCTTGTATATCAAAGGACACATGTGGTGCATATTTGAATGTTTGAGGTCTACCCACTGCATTATTCTCGTGACACATGCCGTCGGATTGATCAATATGCCTACACTCGGTGTATGTTAGAATAAAATCACTTGGATGCATATAAATTTGATGCATGATGAAATGACATCTACAACCAACTTTAATGCTTTGGCGTCGATTACGTTTCATTTTTGTTGATCCATGTGGATTCATTGTAATCTCACCACCTGATATTTTGTGTGTTGAATACAGACCATATGCACACCAATAACTAAATAAGAACAATGATAAAAAATTAGTAAACATGTCAACACAAGTTTTTCATAATAAACTTGAATCAGAAGTTCATATTTATATTAAACAAACAATGACTCACATGGCATATTCCAAACATGTGTTAATGTAGGCACATACAATCTCCTCCACTTCTTTAGATCGATTTGTATTAACAACAAATTGACTGGGATATTCTTCATATGATTTCTCCCCATTTATAAAATCTTGAAGTCGACTATATGGAATAATAGCAACTTGATCCCCTCCAGTTTGCTTCCATGTTAGATATTTAGCTGGAAAATCTATCATATCTTCTGGGCCTTCTGTGTCCAATTCCATAATGTCTTCCCACTTTTCCATCTATAGAATGCCTATACAAATTTTATTTTTTTGGAGATAAACACTTATGACATTAAGTTGTTATAAATATTTTTCAGTGATACCTAATACTAAATGTTACTTTACAATCCATTTTATGTGACTTAATGTTCTATAATATAAATTACATAACATTATACTTGATCCATGGATGGTAGTATAATGTGACCCTAAAAGGGTGAGCCTCATGTGAATGAAGTTGGATTGGGTCCCCCTGGGGGGTAACACATTGTTATGGGATGTTGATGTTTGAACATGTGTTCAAATAGTTTGAAGGGATGTTTAGAGATGCCATGTATGGAAAATTGGGTGTAGGTGCAATCATGGTATGTGATGGTTGAGATGTAGTTCTGTGTGCAGAAGTTTGAGCTTCTCCTCGTTGTGATGAAGGACTAGTGGGTAGGTTGTTTGGGATGGTGGAACCAAACAAGTTAGAACCTAGAAAGGTTGATCCTAAAACAATTACACTCACCGTTGTATGGGATGATTGAGATGATGCATCTTCCAAGTTGGGGATACATTTCAATATTAGGGGTAGATTTAACAAGCATTTAGAACAACGAGGATTTTGTGGTTCCCCTATGATGTTGGACTAGATAGAAATATGTATGTGATTTTCGATGAGTGAAATAAATGAACAAGTGCTTTATGTATTTTTGGACTAATTGAACATTGTTACTCGAATATGGATGTAATCAATAGTGGATATCATACATAAAAAAAACCAATCAATGTAACGGCCCCAATGTTACGACTACCTGCGACGCGACACAAAAACATTTTTATTTTTATTTTTTTGTAGGAAGGCCAACGACGACAACATTTAAACAACACAACTTGATGACAAACACAACGCCACATCTTTGGCAACAAAAAACAATGTCTCATCACACTAGCACATCATGCAATTGGATGAAACATGTGATCATCAATAGAAAGAAAGAAACATCTACCCACCTGACACAAGTAAGACAATGCCTACTAGCTAAAGGACATCATCAACAAATTGACACAGTGGCTTCGACGACCAGGAACTAGAACCTCTACATTTCTCAATACCCAATGCCTTAAGGCATTACAAAACTAAGTACCAACAACCATTACAACAAACCAACAACCACATCGGGAAGCACAGACTCCATCTAGGTTATCATTCACATCTATCCATCAGGTAGTGCAATGATCTCCTAATCAGGAATCATGTTATCACAAGGCGATAGGCGTGACAGTAACCATGGCACAACACAACATTTGTAGAACCTTAACCCAAGCTAGATCCCTCGTGCTAGGAGACCGAATTAATTGTCAAAAACATGAGGACTAAACCCAATCACCCAACCAACAATCGACAAGACAACAAGACAAAAGGGAATTTGATGACTATAACCATCATACATCACATTAAATTCTTAAATCCACATAAGTCATACTGTCTTTAAAAGGATCCTTATTTACCATTTAGGGGATAACTACTTGTTTTTGTTTACATTGAAAAACAAGAGAATTAGTATATGCACTTGACATAATCAAAACTGATACTAGTGTAATGAGGAATGCAAAGATGAATTAAGCCATGTTTGCATAGTAAGAAGTATATTCTCTAAAAGGCACTAGTTATTCCCTAGTGACTCCTTGACAACCTCAATCGGTAAAAATAATTATAATAAAACAATTATTTCATGGAAACTAATTATGTTAAAAATACATATTGTTCATGGTAACTAATGGTAATAAAAATACAATTAGTTCATGGTAATTGCATCAATATGTACATGTTAAATAATTTTAATCAAAAAACTAGTTCATGGTAACTACATCAATCTCTACATGTTAAAATAATTATAATCAACAACTAGTTCATGGTAACTACATCAATCTCTACATGTTAAATAATTATAATCAACAACTAGTTCATGGTAACTAACTAATGGTAACAATTAGTTTTTGTCTAGTAATTATATGCTGCTAACTATATATTGTCTAATGTTGATATGCTATCCATTAATGAAACTATGTCTAGCAATGATATCATTGTCCAAATATGTACAGATCATTGCCAGTCAATCATTACAATTACAACATACAACACAATCGTTGTCATTACATATATCTCTGTCATACATTATATATTAAATCGTTGTCACTTAAATTTTCTATAATTATATCTCTATCACACACTATATATAAAGTCACTATCAATAATTATAACTCTGTCACACAATAGATATTAAATCTCAGTTACACATTACATAGAAAGTCGTTGTCACTAAAAGAATCATTGGCTAACAACAAAATCACTATCTACCACAACATGATATCTAACATAGTAATGCTATCCATAAATAGTAGTTGTCTAGCAAGAGGTAGTCATTTAACAAAGATATCGCCTGGAGTTTCTATGTTTTCTCAGAAAAACAAGGGAATTAAATCGCTATTACTTATTGCTAATAAATTACGGTTGTCCAGCCCATTCTTGAATCGTTGGTTATCATTGATTAATTGTCCAACAATTGATATATATATCGTTATCCATATAGCACTATCTCTTATGTAGATGATATTGTTGTATATTAATTCTAGGATATGTTGTCTAATAATTACTTTCTATAAAACATAGCCTTAAAAATGAACTCATATAAAAAGAAATCATATAACACATTGTCTATTCAATCAAATGGGATTCACTACCATTCAAACATTGTATATAAGGTATTCATGACCATTAAAACGCAGGTGCCAACAATGAAATTCTCGAGTAGATTCGAAATATATGGAAATTATAAATTCTATTTCCTTGATACATCTAAAATTTAAACTATTGATAAATATATTGGTACATTTATTGACATCGCTGGATAAAATCGCTGAAATAAAATTTTGACTAGAATAAATAGCTGGAAAAAATTATCACTGGAATAATTGTTGTGTAGATATCAGTCCAAGTGTCCCAATTAATATGCAAAGATTTGATGTGTAGAGATTCACGAATTTATAAATTCGTTGTATAGAGATTCATTATGTAAAGAGTGAAATCCATGTGTAAAAGGTGAAATCACTGTGTAAAGGTGAATTCAATGTGTAAAGAATGAAATCGTTGTGTAAAAATTGAAATCGTTGTGAAATTGGCAAGGATCCAAGGTGATCGAAGATTATCATTCGAAAATGAAGAGTGTAAAATGCCATCCAAAATATGTAACAAGATCGCAGACTTATCAAAAACATAGACACATGAAAAATGTTGTCACACAGTCATAAAACACAGTGATTAACATATGAAAAATGCAAGGATTAACATATTAAAACGCATGGATTAACATATTAAAATCATGGATTGAGAACTGGGCATTACACCATTAAAATCGTGGAGTAAGAACTGTGTTGTGACATCCCCAAAAATAAATTGCTTTTGAAAGTCGAAAAATTGTTAGAAAATTATTCTATTTTTGGTAAATTCGAATTTGGAAAAAAATTTCCATTTATGGAAATTACGAATTTTGAATTTGATAAATTGTAATTAATTATTATGACTGTTGGGTAGAGACCTGATTTTACCCAACTAACTATTTGACTATGACACTTATATGTAAACATAATATTTTTTTAATTATTGCAGGAGGACAAATGGAACAACCATGCTAAATTCAACTGACCATGACTCCATGAGTGGGGAACATGTTGGAACTACCTCGTTGTTGATTGTTACAAGTGGAAAATTAGCAATTTGGCCATTGGCAGCCAATTTGAACAAAGCTGTGAAAATTCCCAAGGGAGGGAAAAAGACCTAGGCAAAAAGGATTGTTTGATGTATAGCATATGTGAGGAGGTAGGACATTGCCTAGTATGTTGGGGAAAGAAAGACAGAGCACTTGTTGTTATGAACACTAAATTATAAGTGTGAGGCATGGAAGAGACTATGTGGGGATAGACATTGTTGAAGAGGAGATTCCAAGTTTTCCCTCATGGATTCATGGTTAGGCTGGGGGGTGAATCGGGCAAGTGATTTGAGTGCCTGTTCTACGGTTGGGAGGAACGTGGTTGTTCCCTTTGTTTTCCCGCAAACTAAAATATATATGTTTCTCTACTTCCTCCTTTCATAATTATGCCTTTGAGATGATTGTATACGGTTACTATCCTAGATGATTATCTTACTTTCATTTGTGTTAGATGGAATTACAAAGTTGTTGTAGATTAATTGTGGTAGAAATAATTTGTTTTGATTAAAGACTGTAGCTATATGATCATAGTATACTATCTACTATAGGAACGACCTAGTTTACTACATAATGTATCTATATGGATTTTTGTATGTTATTTGTTGTAGTAACAAAACCAATATATTAATATATGAATTTATAAAAACAACATGTTCTATCTGTAGTGGAAATAGAGACAAATTTGGACAATAAACGATATCACAAAAGTACAGTGTATTAGTCGTGACAAGGACAAATCTATTATTCTTGAAGCAATAAATTAATAATGCAAATCCCAAAATTACAAGTCTTGGAAAGCTTCTATCTGTCATGAGATCATAATAAGTCATAGCCATTTAAGTATTCAACTTTTGTAGTGAAATTTCAATCTGTGTAAACATTTAAAGAAATCTGGAAAAAATTTAGCAGTATTATATTCATTTATATTTGTACAGATTAAAAGGCCCAAATTGGGACAAACAATTTCTATAATAAGGGATTCATGAAATATTAAACAACTATATGAATGCAGCTATGAATATATTCATGTAAATGTTCATTCAAAAATTGTTACAGTCGATAGCCTAGAGTTGGTAGTATGCAATTGTAAAGACCTGCGCCTATATTGAGTAATTAAAGTGAAATCTTCTAGAAGTTGTATCAAACCACTGCATAATAAAAAATATGGCTATATATACACATATATAGATAAATTGGATATATGTATATATAAAGAAAATGTTCCAGATTAATTAGAGAGTAGTGTCCATAAGATATGTTACACTGATAGTCTCAGACTTGTCTTAATACCTAAGGTTTAGATCCCATCATCATCGACTTTGACAGGAAAATGAATAACTCAGACATTTGAATGATCGGAAACAAGGTAATTAGTTCCAGAAAACATTGAGTGCACTCAGAATGAAAAAAAAAAAAAAAAGTAGTCTAAACTATTATAGGTCCAGGATAAAACATCACAACAACAAACACAAGGATTTTTACTTCCAGCACTCGTTCATGTGTGCCTAGGATGTATGGTGTCAAAAAATAAATTGAAGTAAGGCTACAGAAATGGAAATAAGATATAATATTCACAATTTCATTCATTTCATAAATGTCGAGGAAACAGTCCCAGTATACGAAGGAAATCATTTCAAATTTTTTCCATTCTAATAATGCTCAAGATAAGACATAGTAAGAATCTGACTTAGTCTTTGGCCAATTATACAAACTTTAAAGTCGACCCTCTGATGCAGGAGCATCGCTCACTCATCAAGCGAGCCAGCGCGTGGAGCAGGAAAAGACAGTTGGACAAGCCAACAAACTTCTTTTTGAATTTTACCTTGATATTTGTTGCGCCAAGCATTAATGATTTAATGTAATGAAGCGCACTTGTATTGTATTGTAGATAGGAAGGAATTTATTAGTTTTAATGTTGTTAGATAGAAATTTATTGTAGATTTGATATATAGAGAATTCGAGAGGAAAAACGGAATATAGGAACCCTGCTTTGTATCATTGTATTATTATGAAGCATTTAGAAGAGAAGAGCAGAGCAGAGAACTGGTGAAGAACACCTATGTACATATTGAATTAATAGAAGAGAGTCTTTGATTCAACTCCATGGTTTGTGTTGTTTTCTCTGTGTTGATATTATGCTCATGGATGTTTGCTTTCTTGTATGCATTTTCTTTTGAATATGTTGTGCATGTGGTTTTAGAGGTTTAACTAAAGTCTGTGAGAGAGAGGAGAATGAGTTTCAATTGTTTCTCTGTCTGAGCCGGGAGATTCCTGCATAGAGTGCAGTGGAATTCATCCGCATAGAGTGCGTTGATGAGGCTAGACAGTTTAAGTCTTGTTCTCATCTGCCCAAGAGTTGAGTTGGGTTATCAGAGTCGTGCAAGAGAAGTGCAGGTCGAGGCTGGATTCTCAGTAATTAGTCCGAGAAAAGGAGGGCACCGACTACTGTTGCAGGAGGTGCACAGAGTCTGAAAGACTCGACATTTCAAGAGTTGTTGAGGTCAAGCACAAGTGAGTGCGCAAAGTCTCTGAGGGGAGCAGAGTTGACAAATCTCAGGAGAGATAGTTCCCTTGTGAATGTTGTGGGAACAGACCCAGGAAAGGTTTGAGCAGAACAAACTTTTGAAGCGGAAGGATTCCTCAAGGGAGGAGGAATTGACGCCTGGGATATGCCGAGCAGAACTTCGAAATCCCGTCGATCGTCTGATCTAAGAGAAGTGGCTCGGAAGTTAACCCTTAGGCGCAAGGAGGGAACGGGCCATCGAGATTCGGCATATCGGAGTTCATGGTGGTGAGAGTTCTATACTCACTGAAATCACGATTAGCGATTTCCCGAACTAACGGGAACCGTCGATTGTCAGGAGGACAGGTGGCACAGGATCCCATCATATCAGGGTTCAGAGAATCGGGGTTCTCGACCAGCGAGAAATCTTGTAGGATGGATCCGCGATCCGTGAAATCCCGAAGGTGACGTGGCAACCTCGGACCCCAGAAGCTAGTGGAATACAGGTGGCGCTGTATCAGGGAATCAGTACATCGGTACTCGGGGTTTGGAAGTTCATAGCGTTGATATTGCGAGTAGTGATATCCCGAAAGGGAAATCCCCGACAGGTGTGTGAACGTTGACCTTTGACCCATCGGGGTTCAGGGTTTTGAATTGCATGAGAACTGTATTTGCGAGTTTTGTGATACCGCGAAACCCGATCTCCCGAGAAGTGAAGAGGAGATAGCCGGAGGAGAGTTGTGGGTAGAGAGAACTCCCGAGAGGAGTTGGAAGAGTTCTTTAACTCTTCGGGCTAGAGTTAGAGAAGGTCATGGTGATCATGACCGTTCTCCGAGGAGCGGGAACGTTACGTCACCCTCTAACTCGATTGTGAAGAGAAGTAACGGAGATAAAGACTAGCATACAATGAGCCAATCTCTACTACAGAGATAGTTCCTTAGTTGAATCCTTCTACCATTAACCGTCAAGGCCTTCTTGGAAGAGGCAAGATGGAACCCGAGTACCTCTTATGCAGGTGATAGAAGGAAATCTCCATGAGTGTTCTCACGTGGTTGAAACCCGTACACTAAGTTGCGATAAATGCCATTAATGCTTTGTTTAATAGAAATACGAGTAAAATAAAATGAGTAATAGTGGGAAAGGAATCGCCAAAGTAATACTTTACTTTAAATGGAGGGATTTGATACCCTTTGTCATCGCAATGAGCTGAGTAACTCTCCAGAATGAAAGGCGAGGAGGATCCCAAGACTTCTTGATGGGTACCCTCGTAAATCACAAGGGTCCTATCATTATTAATAAGAACCAGTAAAAATTACAGGAAGAAAATCAAAGAGAATCTGCTATTAATTTAAATCAAAACAAGAAGTACAGAGAGAAAATATTCCATCACTGTTCATAAAATTCACCCATGATTAATATTTTTACCGAATGCTGGTTCCCACCCCAAGAAGGATAATAACAGACTCATCACTGTAAGTACGTAGGGTATTAAGGGAACTATTTGAGTCATATACATGAGCTAACAAGGTAACAAAAGGATGTTGAAAGGCTTGAAGACAACCCTAGCAAAATCTATTCCTGACGTAAATTTAACTCTGAGAGTTTATGAAGTATGACAGCTACAACATAGATTCCTACAACAAAAATAATAATAACCTGAGTTGTAGCCAAGACTTCTCCCAATGTGCTAAAAGAACCAAGAATCATCTAATAACCAGAATACAGTGCTAAATAAAGATTACCGGGAGGAATGATGATATTGTTCCACCTGGTAATGCTCTTCCCAAACGACAGTGTGCTTCGACAGGAAAATTAGATGCAGAGCCTCTTGAAAGGACTTCACATTGGAAAAATAAACACGATAAAACCCTAAGAAGGACCTTAACTACTCAATTAATTACTGAAGGTATGAAGGATGGTTAGCCATGTGACGAGGGTCGAGCTGGTGTGTCAAGGATGAATGAAAAACCAAGCAGAAGCATCGTATTTCATGCATACTAGTCTAAAATTAATGGAATATTTTGAGCGTTAACTTCTTCCTGACAGTGGACCACCCCCTTCACATCAATACACTGCGAAGTAAATGAATCTCTCTATGTTTCGACTAGTGGGAACACGTATACTCCAACCGGATTGATTCAGTTATCGTATCGTTCAAGAGGAGGCTCGTTGGAGCATCCCTTCGTTAAGTTTGAAGTTAGTTCCAACCTTGTTAATCAAATTCTGTTAGGTAAAGGTTTGGGGTCTCCACTAATCACGAGGAGTCGTGATAAGATCACCTATGACCAGGATTGGTATATGGAGGCTAAGTGCATATTGTTAAGTCACATATTCCTACTATAGAGTACAGACCCAACCCCATACCTATATATATATAGGGTAAAACTTCTTTAGTTTTGTTGAAATGCATAATTTGGATACTATTTCACACGACCTATAGAAATATCTTATGTAAAAGGGATACAAGGAATATAAGCCCCAAACGTAATCTAGGTATATATATTATAGACATAGATGGGTAGTTTGGGAGGAAAATGGGAGTTACTAAAATCCTCAGAGATTTAACCTTATAAGTTCTATATCCGGCAAGAGGGAAAGTAGGTAAATTTGGCATCTTGTAGTAGGTCAAAAATAAATTGCGTCACATAATATTTATGGCGGAATGAAGGTTTCTTCTCCCTTTCCACAATCAACATATAAAGTGTGATTGAGATTCATGCCTCATATTAAAAAAAAAAAATATGACAAATTTGAGGTACATTACATGTGCATTATGCCACTAAATTCATGGAGTAAATTATTTGTAATGTGCTAAGGCAATGGTGGTGTGAATGTTGGGTAAAGTGCCAAGTAATTAGCTATCTAAGGAGAAAATCGTAGAGTAAAAAGAATTTGCAGTCGTAAGTAATATAACGCAGAAATTTTACCAATCCAAGCGTTGGGATTTATCATTAAAATCACAGATATTATACCAATCAAGGGGATGTGTAATATGCCAAGATATCACAAAGATAAATTGATCAGAGATGAATCAAACAAAAACACATAGATACTCAATCACAAGAAGGTGCAATGACCAATAATTCGGCAATGAATCAATCAATGTAAGGACACTCATTTACAAGATGGGAGCAAGGTTTAGAGATCAATCAGAAAATAAAAACGTCGAGATAAGTAAGGGATAGATAATTGAGAGAAATTTATCCTTCACTTATTATCCATGCACAAGAAATTAGGGCATTTGAATCTATAGGTATTTAAACACCAGAGTGAGGACCATCGATTTGGATCCTAGACGATTGATTAGGCACAATCTAATAATTAAAGGGATAAGGAAAAAACACAAGTTTCTTCATAATAATCAATAAAACAAACACAAAGAATTCATATCAATCAGAGTTTGGGTTCACCAAGGGAATCAATTCAAAATACATCGAGCATAAGGCTGGGATGACTTTAAGATATTGATTATAAGACGATGAATAAAGAATAATATTAATACAATAGAAGTACAGTACTAGAAGTAAAAGAACAATATTAAAAAACCATTCAAAAATAGATGCATGTGTACCGTAGCCTAATGAAAAAACTCGGAGATGTTGTCCCACGAGCGCTCCGTCCAACTCCTTTGTGTCGACCAATGTGACCTCACCGGTACCTCCCAATCAACGCTAGGGGTACTCTTCTTCCCCCTGATCCCCCGGAGCTTCAAAGGGGCCACACACATAATACCAAAGAATTGCTAGCACCCATTGTGCCTCGCAAGGTCAATCTACCACTCGTTACCCGAGCTAGCTATCTGAGCTCCCATAAGAGAAAGTTTAGTCAAGGAAAAATTCAGCAATGTAACGTTACGCAAAAAGATGAGATCCATACTCCTTCTCCTCCATCCTTTCTATAGAGTTTTTAAGTAATTAGTTTCTCAAATTCCCATTAAATTCATTTTTCATTAATTTAATTAGGAAAATTTATTAATTATTTAATTATTCCTATTTCCCTCACCCACCTAAAATAATTCCTAAAAACACTCCTTGGTTTCCCAATATTCCCTTGCAAATATAAAATGACTTAGGCCTTACTTAATTCCTGGTTGAGTTCATAAATAGCAAGTTCCCAAGGCAATATTCCTTACTAAGTTAGGCATTCATCTTTTTATTTATGTTTCCCCTTTTCTTTAGGTTTCCTATTTCTTTTAAGTTTCCCTCTTTTTCCTTTTTAACTAAAAATCAATTTAGAAAGTGTAGATAAAACACCCATTTACCTTTTTTCTTTTTAACTAAAATTAAATTAGTAAAAGTAGATAAAGAAAACCATTTCCATTTTAAAAATTTTAATCCTCCATTATAATTTTGAATTTAATAAAAAATTTGAATTTATTTCCCCCGCTTCTTGTTACATGTTTATTTATTATTATTATTAATTTTTTTTTACAATGTGTTCTACTTAGACCTAGGTTTAATACTACTAGGCTGGGCGATATTTTCATTTGGGAAAAATTGTTTTTAAATCTTACTTATCACATCATTCATTTTAAGGCCGACTAGGTTTATTCACTTAACAGTTAAAATCGTGACGTGCCCTTTAGGATGCACTACGTTCTCCAAGGGTGACACCCACCTCCTTTTGTTTTCCTTGCACGAGGTTCCCTTCAGGACGCAGTACATGATCCAAGGGTTCCACTCACCTCTTTTCATTTTCCTTGCACGACGTGCCCTTCTGGACGCACTACATGCTCCAAGTGTGCCACTCTCCTCTTCACTGACATTGGTAGACATAAAAAATCCCTAGAGTCAATACTCCGCCAGGTGATCTTGTGTGAGACTAAGGGCCTCTAAGTAATAAGGCCCCTTCCTTATTGCGTGCCCCTTAGAATCATCATGAATGAATGTCAGAGTCTTCCCTCACAACATCGTGGGTCTTCTCGAACTAGGTAATCGTTAACCTACAGTTCGAGCCACGACGGGAGTGTTAGTAAGATGTGGCAAGGTTGTTGTCAACACCTCTCCCTCAAGTCTCTAGTTGTGTTACGTGACCCCTCTACTCCACATGTGAGTCTATTTGGAAAGCTAACGTCATCCTACATCCATCAACGAATCATGTCAACAACAATAATAAATCATCATAACATCTAATCATATGTACATGTGTCACATCAATAACATTCAAACCCAATAGTCCTCTCCCTAACTTGATCTAGAGCCCAAGGGGTTTCAAAGATGCCTCTACATCCTCAATGTCCAAAGTCATGCACACTCAGAAGAACCTAGTCAATAACACTTGTCTATGTGAATACAACAAAATAACATATCATCAATCCATAATGTCTCATAATCATAATTGAACGACGGATTGTATAATAATTCAGATCACTTGCAAGAAAGTCAAGGGTAAGTTCACTCAATGTGTGCAAGAGCAGGATGTTACATACACCCCTTCTTATTTTAAACTTTGTCCCGAAATTTCACAGTATATAAGTACCGAAATAAAGTTTATCAAAGTATCATAAGTTTATCTATCAACAAAAATTGAAACTGTTGGTGCATATCATATGAGTCCTCCAAGGTCGTTGAGTGTGGACTATAGTTGTCCCACTAGACCTTGACCTGATCTACTGTTCGACGATGTATTTTTTGAAAGCAATGCTCCAGGATGCGGATTAGCTCAGCCATGAGCGCACCCTCATCCGATACCTGCAAGGTACTCAAGTCAAAACATGTGTAGGATTAGTAACATAAAGTCACAAACAGAGACGTGAAAGACATTGTGCATATGCATAAAGGATCAGGAAAGACTACTCAATAGGCCATGACCCTCTCTTTTCCACAATCTCGCAGGATCCTACGAACCTAGGAGACAGTTTAGCACCCTTTCCAAACTTGATCGAACTCTTATGCGGTTTCACCTGCAAGAATACTTGATCGCCATATCGTAACTACGGTCAACAAGATGCACATTGACATAACTCTTTTGTTGATCTTGTGCTTCCTTCATCCTTTGTCTTATAGTTTTCATTTGTTATTCCATTTCTTGGATCATTTTCAGTCCCACCAAGACCCTATCCTCAGGTCGATCCCAACTCCAGGTGTCTGACACAGTCTCCTGTAAAGAAACTCGAAAGGTGTCATCTTAATGGTGCTTTTATAACTATTGTTATCTCAAATTCTACAAGTGGCAAGAATCCCTCCCAATGCTTATGTTTGTCCATCACGTACATGCACAACATGTCCTCCAAGATTTGGTTTGTTCGTTTGGTCTGCTCATCTATCTCTGGGTGATACACAATACTAACGTTAAGTTGGGTTCCCAAGGCCTCTTGGAAATAGTTCAAAATTATCTAGTAAACATTGATACTCTATCAAATATAATCATCTTAGGCACGCCATGCAACCTCACAATCTTGCTGATGAAATATCTAGCTTTGTCATGTGTCTAATACGTCATACACATAGGAATAAAATGAGAACTCCTCATCAGAGTGTCGACTACCACAAAAATAGAGTCGTGTCTCCTTGCCATCAATGGAAATCCAACAATGAAATCCATCGAAATGATCTCCCATTTCGATTATGGAATAGCGTGTGGTTGTAGTGATCTTGTTGGATGTCTATGTTCAGCCTTCATGTAATGTACCCCAAATTTACCGTAAAAAAAAAAATTCTATGACATAATTCAATTTCGTTTAAGCTTAGAATTTAAGAGAAGCTAAAATTCATTTTTGTCCATAATGACATTATTACACCAGTCTAGTTTACTTCGAACAGAAAAGCTTATCTGGATAAATTATGTCCATAATCCTATCACTTCCTTTAACTCTCAAACTACTTCAACATACTTATATGTATATAGGCAATATCTAAACTTAGGTCGAAGGAAACTTTTAGGTTCAGAGAGTTAAAGCTCAGGGTTGTGCAAAACTGTCGTTAGATCAAAAGGATCTAGGCGTACAGAGTTTAATCTCTGAGAGGTCGCATAGGAGAGCAGCTGAAATGAACGGTGGAGACACTTCGAGGAGAAGTACCGAAGTTGCAAGAGTCGTTGGATCTTGTAGAGCAGCGAGCAGATTAGGGTCGAGTGTCTTCCAACACTCTAAGGCATTAAATTTTCTCTATTTCGGAGTTTGGGGTTTGGAGCGGTTGGTGATTATGGAGTCACTGCATCGTGAAATCCTGGTTCACGAAATCGTGAAACGATCGACACCGTTCATTAAGGAGGACACATGGCGAGTGGTCCTGGTTCGGGGAAAATCCCGAAAGGTTGTGGATCGTCGGTTCAGTGGGATCATGGTCGTCGGTTCAAGAGGAAGTTGGACCATTGAGCTCTCAAGGGGGAGATTTCAACATTTCGGGGTAGTAGCACCAGGTCACATGACCGATCATATGAAAAACGACATAAGGGAGGAGCTAAGGAGCCGTTAGACCCTATTTCGGGTTTTGACATTTCGAAGGATAGAGAACAGGAGGAACGCTTGCATCGCGATTCCCCGAATTGCGAAAAGCCAGTAGCGCTTTGACATTAAGCGCGTGGTCACAAAGTGATGGTCACATGGACAGAAGTTAAGGGTGATCCAGAACCGTTAATTCATTTTCGGCGTTTTGGCGATCGGGAGTTGGAAGGACAAGGAGTCTTGGACTGTCAAAGTAATCAGTTCTCCACATTTAATTATGCTTTTAATTGCAAGGTTGGATCTTCATGACTGCTAGAATAATAGGTATTTTGATTGTCTACTATGTGCGCATATAAAGGCGTATATTATCATTCTTATTGTAGGGAATTCACTTTAACTCTCCATTAACATCTGTACTATTTCCACCTATAAGTATGTACATACCTATAGCTTTCTCTAAATATATATAGAGTGATTCACTTTCATAGGTATAGTTTCATCTTGACTCTAGTTTAATAATTGGAAAGCTCAGTTATGTGTTACGGTCCTGCATCTTTACTTACAAAAAATATAACCAAGCAAGTATATCTACCTAAATTGGGTCTCATTCTTACACACCAGTAGCCTACACATCAAGCATAGTTAACTCGAAGGATCCCATCTTATTCTCTACAGTTTATGCCATCAAGCAATAGTCTAATTACGAAATTTCGAATACTTAAAGGTGTATGACCTCATGGCAAGCAGAACTCTTAGGAAAAATCGCGCTAAAAATCTTCTTAATTAGTTTAATACTTTCATATACAATAATTTTTTGTACTTGTCATGCCCTGTACACAGTGACTTGTAATATGATCTGTTATTTCTATTCTACCTCTATCTCGGATGAACATCCTCCATCGTTTCTACCAGTCCATTCATTACAGTATTAGAGTTGTTCCTATAACAAATAATTCCTACCATGTTCCTACAGTTTTGTGAAAAATAGAGGTCATTCGTATTTCGCGGATTACAAATGCCGAACACAAAAAAAACAAAAGAACACACTGTTTTATGATTCAGGAAATGCAGAAAGACTCTGGGCCCTGTTATCCCCGATATCTAGGGATAACTAGGAGATCATGTCTCTAGGCCCACATGGTCCTAGACATGGAGTACCAAGAGCAGGAGCTACCTGAGCATGGTCCTGGAGGACCCTTCTTCTTTTTCTCA
>SNQJ01S0014632.1:0-24398 GCA_010110895.2 Picea sitchensis
AATTCAATACTTCTGTTTCCTGCTAGCTCATGACATCGTGGCAAGGCTCAAACTGAAACATATCCAAGTAGCACTTCTTATGTCATCATGAGAGTTTTTCATGAATTAGCAATCCATCATTCTGGATTTATGAGTAACCATTATGATACACTATTTCTGTCATAGAAGGTTTTCATCACACTTCTGCTGTATATGAGATACTCTGCATCAAGTTGTTTGAATCCATACAAGGTCTTCTTATATCTGCATACATGGATCTCTTTCTGGTATAAGCTTCTTTCTCACTTGCTTTATTTGGGAGAACATTCTTTTACATGTGAATTTCAATCCATGGATACTGCAAGAGGTATATCTAATTTACTGGAACAAGCTGTCGTCATAGTCTTCTGGAAGAACCTCTAGTTCTAAATCGCGCAATGTTTCCATCCATAAGTCAACTTCCATTTCTCGAAGCTAGTAGTCTTATGATTCTTGGTATAATACCTGATTGTTCTGGCTTTTCTTTCTTTCTTGGAATCTTCATGTTCTTCCTCATGTTTCTCTTTAGCTCTTGGGTCCATGGAGTCTTCCATAGATTCCATGCCCTGAAGATTCCAACTTCTTCCTTTCATCATAGGATCATGGATGTAGATGGACAACCAAGAATACTTTAAGGCTTCTTTTTGAAGAAGACTTCTTTTATAGTCAAACTGAACACGTGCTGCTTATCATGGGTGCTACTTTCAATGGGAACATGGATAGATACTTCATAATCCTCAATGGATCATATCATTTAGGATTAGCTCCCTCCTAATCCTTGCTTCATGCATGAATGCATGCTCTTCTTTTGGAATTCTTCTAATCATCTCCCTCCATCTAAGAGAGTCCATGCTTCCGTCTACATCCTTATTGCCTTCTGCAAAGTGTCAGAAGTCTTTTTCTAATTTTCTCTTGATCGCTGACTTCTTTCTGTTTTGACTTCTTCTGGGTCTTTTCAAGTTTGATTATGATTTCAGCCTATCTGACAATTGTTACTTATATAATAGCTTCTACAGGAATTGTTACCAAAGATTTTCAACATACTTCATCTTTTCCATGTGTATTGCTTGACTTGTAGTCATCGTGATAGCAATCCTTATCTTGTTATTCTTCCATAGGTATTGTTTCACTTGACCATCTTATCTTCTAAGAAATAGATATACATGATATGTACAGATACTATATAAACATGGTATGTACAACAATTTTGAAGAATAGTGTTACTTTGACTTAGAAGAAGAAGTTTGTTTTATCCTGCTTGGCCTTCTTTGAGGGTTCCCTTTCTTCGACAACTGATGCTTCGTCTGTTTCCTTCCTTTTCTTTAACTTAGGACAATGGTTCTTGTAGTGACCATATCTTCGACAGTAGAAGCATTGTATCTTTGACATATCCTTTTCTTGATTTGGTTTCTTCCTCAAGCCAACCTTCTTCTTATTCCTGAAATTCTTGAACTTTGCTGTGAAGGCTTGATCTTCGTATTTATTTTGGGATTTCTCTTTTTTGTTAATCCTTGATTCTTCTTGTGCACAACAAGTCCAAATTTCTTCAAATGTGGGATACTCCTTTCTTGTGTTCATGCTTGCGGCAAATGCATCCCATATCTTGGGAAGGCCATTGAGTACTATATTTACCAGTTCCTTTTTTGAAATGATTTCTTCAATAGCTTGTAGTTGATCTCTTAACCGAGAGATTCTTACAAAGTATGATGTTATGCTGTCATCATCATTCATTTTCATGTCACAGAGCTCATTCTTCAGACTCATTACTTGTCCAACGTTTCTGACTGAGAAGAGGTTAGTTAGGGCATCATACATCTTCTTAGATGAGTCAAGATGAGAGATGTAGGATATCAAGTGGTCTTTTACAGAGTCCACTATGATACTCATGGCATTGATGTCATTGTCCTTGAACTTCTCCATACTACAACATTCTGAGGTTTCTTCTCTTTTCCTTCTTCAAACTGTGGTTCCACAATCTTTCCTTTCACGATATCCAACACTTTATTCTTAGCAAGGATGAGGTCAATCCCTATCTTCCATGCTCTAAAATTAGAAGCCCCTTCTAACTTCATAGAGTAAGTCATGATTGCTTTGACTTGGTGAACCTTTGACTTTGACCAAAAACTCAAACTTGACGTCTTAGCTTGCTGAGAGTACGAGGAGGTGCGCTAGGTTAGGGCGCACTAGGCTATCTAGAAATTAGGTCAATCTCTTCACTTAAGGTGCCTTAACAAGAGGGTTAGGGTTTCGTTGTTGCAGCAAAAACTTTGACTGCAACTGCAACTGTAACTGAGCAAAATCCTCTCAATCCATCTTCCAGCAGTTAGACTGTCCGACGATAGTGTGGGCCCATAACCTGTTAGAAAAGATAGGTGTGCTCGTTTTACCATAGACAATATAGCAATATTGTAACCCAACCATAGGTCGAAGCCACCCCCGAGCACCTTAACCTTGACAAAGAATAATTCTGGAAGCAAACCCTAGGCCTAATAGCCAATCAAGGTAGCGTATCACTCTCCAGAGCTAGCGTACCAAGCAGAAAGTCCAAATCATAACCAAGAGAAAGTCCAAGCCTAAAACCGAAAATACAAGTTGTAGTAGCTGCAGCTGCAACTACTCTCCAAACTTGCGCACTTACTAAATTTCTGCAGTTGTGAGCTGTGTGTGTCCAAATGAGCTTTGACATCCTGTATTTATACTGCTCTTTCTTAGCTATCTGGTCTGACTTCTCTTTCTAGAGGCTAAAGACTCAATATTAATTATTTTCTTTAGCCGACTTGTTTTCTAGAGTTATGTCCAATGCTTTAGGGTTTCTTCTTGCTTCCCGGAATATTCTAGTTTTGTCAGGGTTACACGTGGAGGTTTAATACCTTTCGCAGCTACCATAATATCAACATGCCCATCGCATGTACTTTTGATATTTGCATAGAGACTACTATGAATCACAATAAGAAACATTCAATACAAGGAAGAATGTAAGTCGTTGGCTTTTGAAGTCCTGAATCTTAGAGAATCCTACCAAGGATGCCCATTCCTCCCCACCAAAGTTGCACAAGTTTACTGCTTACAACAATCTGTTGTTTACATGCAGTGTTATGAACAGCAAAAAGTGCGGAAATGTCAAAAATTTGGAAAAATGAAATGGGCAATTTTGGATAGGAGCAGACCTATAAGGCGGGTGCAACAACCCATAGATTCAAACTACAACTCCCCAAACCACCCTCCCAAAACAATTTTCCTCATCTGAGGTTATGATCTCAAACCAATGACTGCCCCAAAATTGCCTTATTGCAGTCACCATAGTCAAATGCACCTAGCCTAACCAGCCACATTTCTTTGTTTGTGGATACCTGTTCTTGAGTTGCGAAATCATTTCCACCAACTTGAAAAAATCATGGAGCATCCCATGTTGTTCCTCCCTTATTGGCCTAATGTTGTGCATTGAGGAGCTTGACTTTGTCTCAATCTCCTAAAGCTTCACCATAATTTTATCTAGCTTCACTCCCTACTTCTCGGTTTGGATGTTTTAGATTGTTTTAGTTTCCTTTAGCAACCTTTCCTCCTTATAAATATGATATATCATAGACTTTGGCACCCAACTTCATTTCATTTCCATAGAGGATCGACAACGTCCACATACATGCTGTTCTCCTTCCCAAACTAAGATTGTCTCAGCCCCTTTCAACATTCTTTAGCTAAAAAGGTTATATTCATTTGAGTCCTGGAATGACTCTGGTTTTACCTTTGAGTGCCCACTAGTTGCGGGCTTTTTCCCAGTCTGCTCACTCCTTCCATCAGCCTTGCAGTTTCTTCCAGTGAGTCCTCCCTTGGTCTCTTCACCTCCTTAGTGGTTGTCATGCATAGGGAGTATCCATACTTCCAGCTGGACTAATTTTACAATACAAACAACACACTTGGCAACGATATCCTTTTTTGCTGTCCATAAGTTTATAAAGAGACCTTTATAGTGCCAGTGTCAGCCTCACTTTAACATTGTCTTGTGATCGTGTCTGGATAATGGACCTCAAGTAAACAGGCTTTATTCTTGGATGAGTGATCCCATAATTTTACCTCGAATTATAGTTTACATTCTTTTAATTTTGATACTCCAGTCCTCCTTAATCTGATCCTTGAAAGTCATTAATTTTAACTTAGTTGCCCCTAGATTAAAACTTTCATTCGCTATTTTTTGTGCCAACCTATTCTTGCTTCTTTTGATATGCATAAACTTGACTTCTGTGAAGAATGATGCGAACTCGTTACTTTTCTCAAGTAGGTCCTAGAGCTTCCAATTTGTGATGCAGTTCTTAGTAATTAATTCAGTTACTAGCATACATTCCCCCAAAACTAAAAGATTGCTAATTTTTAGTCTAGCTGCAGCGAATGCCCATGTGAGAATTTGTAATCTCTGCTTCATTATTAGCGGCCTTGCCAATTCCTAAGGCATAAGTAAGAACTAACATGCTTCACATTGTCAAGAACACCTCCCCTCCAACCTTTTTCTGCTTAGCTTTAGCTTTCCTGCCAAATTTTAAGCACAACCATCCTCAAGGAATTACTGAGGTAACAGCCATCTAATACTCACCACTGGCTATCCAATACTCATCACTGGTCACTCGTTGCTTGCCTTTCAACAGTGTGGTTTCTCCTATGATTTGCAATAACTTACTTTAGGTTCCAGCTAGAAATTATTTCCTATTCCTCACGCATTAGTTGGCCTCTATTTGTGCCCTGCTTATATTGGCCTGCAAGGTTTCCCTAACCGAATATTATATATACAATTTCAGACTTGCTGAACTCTAATCTCGTGATTTCTAAAGATGCCTGAATTTTTGAACGACCAAATTCCCAAGCAAGTAAAGCTTGACAAAATTTCTTGTAAAGAGTTGAGGATACCTCTTCTGCTTAGCAACTTCTGTTTTCGAGGACAGATCCCTAATCTGCTCCACTTTTTCCAGCATTTGCACTCTTTTGGTGAAATGCAAGCTTGCTTCTAGGATGAAACCTGACACTGGGAATAGATGATTAATTGTATCCTCAACTTCCCTACACAGACAGCATATAATCGGCCCTTGAAAGCCTCTCTTCATCAGAATATGCTAAGTCAAAATCTTTTTGTAGCATGTAAGCAATGCAAAGGTTGCAATTTCTGATAAGACCTTTTGGCTGCCAAATCTTATTCCACAACCTGTTCTTTACAATGTTCCACCAAGTTTATGGGATGGGGGATGCGGGAATGGAGAAATGCATCAGGGGGGCATGTGATACACCCCCCAAGTTTTAGGAAATGTTGGGGTCCTCGACATAGGGGACCCTATCCGAAATCCTAACAAAATAAAATTTAAATATATGAACATTGAATAAATATTCTTTGAAACGGATTTCTTGTCAGATCTCTATTCAAGATTGTCCAGTCAGTTTGCCAAGATCGGATGGATTCCTCTATCCTTTACTGAAATCAAAAGTTTTCATTTTATCATGGTGCTGAGATTATTGGCTACTTCAGAATGAGATGTCTACTCATGATGACCTGTAATAATTGTTATACCCTGTCTTGTTTACCAAACTTCTGTGCCAATCTGCTTGGAAGTTACTTACTCTGGCAATTTATTTTTGTGAATTGCTTTGAAGTTTGCCAGTATTTAGAAATTAAAGTTGAGTTATAGAAATGCCAGTCCTCCTTACACATTCTCCACATAAATTGCACCTAGTATATCATTCAAAACTATTAAGGATCTAATTTCCACTTCCCCTCCCCCTGCCTACTTCTACAGACTCTGTCCCATTTGAATATGGCTCTTTTCAGATTGCTTTTGATCCACTCCACTAAAATTTCCTCATTATGTTTTTTGTTTCTCTTAGAATCATCGATGGAGCTGCCAAAATTTATTATTGATAAATTTGAAGGGCTGACAGTATTGACCTTCTCATTTGAATCCTCCCTGTTAAAGTAAGCCACCAAAGGCTCCAACTCTCCATCCTCCCCATAAGCTTATTCAAAATCCTTTTCCAGCCTCTCAGTTTTAACTTCTTAGAAAAGAGGGCAATTCCAAAGTGAACAGCCAGGAAGTCAGCTTCCTGGAATCCCATAATATTGTAGATTTTAATGTGCCTTGTATTAAAACCATATAGCAAACATTCAACTAGCCTCTTGAGGCAAAAAGGTACTTCCCCAAGATTTTCTTCAGAATTTTCACCTATGGAATACTCAGGTTTCCTAGTAGTGTTGTTTCATCATTTAATTGTAGGATGGGTATGGAGGTTACCTGCAATCCAAAAACTGCCTCTTTGTCCGAGTTACTTGAGGCCCTTCCTAGTGTCTCCACCAAAGTTGCATATAAATGTGGGGATAGTAGTCAATGTTGCCTTAATCCTATCGAAGGTTTAAAGAAGTCTGTTTGGAACCAATAACAAGCACAACAAAAGAAGATAAAGAAATGCAACCTTTCACCTAGTCCAACTCTTTAGAAATCTTCATGGAAACTTTCCTAAAAGAGCTAGTAAGAGGCTCGAACTTTGAATTAACCTTATAAAAGGTCATAGCCATATCCAATGTTAAAAGAGAGCGGGCCTCTTCTCTTCCTATGTTGATTGAATTTCTTCTAGAGTGGTAACAACACTGTTTATTCCTTGCCTACCTTAGGTGAACCCCCCCACCCCTCTTGTAATATCTTGGTTTTGACCCCTGGATTATACCAGGTCAAATATGTATATATAATGATGACTTGGCTTGATGCCTAGACTTATGTTGGATTTTTAGCATGATAAGTTTTGATACATTAACTACTCACCAGGCAGGTAAACATTTCCGCATTGTATTTTTGTGATATAAACAGGTAGACAAATATAATGCTAAAACCATCAATGGGTCGCAAGCAAGCATAAGGGAGCTATGAGCCCACTAGAGGGGAAGTAAGGGGGGTAAGCTATGGAGATAATACTATTTTAATAGCTGGCAAGTGTCTCTTTACCATGCTCTCCACATTCCTTCCCATGATCATTTGGAAGCCTTTTTAGCCTTATATTTAGTGGTCAACATGAGAGATTCGTGGGGTTCCATGGATGACACATGTTCTCATGCATTGTTAGGAGTATATAAGCCTCAATTTCCTCATGAAAACTTCTCCTTCCTCATTTGTTTTTGGTCCACCCATGAACTTAGTACCTATGAGCTACCATGACAGCAATAGCTACTAATATTCCAACAAACTGTTATAGAACTTCCATGATTCTAAATGAGATAAGAGATTAAGAAAATCTATATTCAGCAAACCCTGTGCTTGTACTAGAGTCAGCCACAGCCAAGGCCAAGGTCTACCTTTCCAAGAAATCCATATGCAACTAGTTGAAGAGATTCCCTGGCCAGCACTGGAGAACTGAAGGGAAAGGATTGCCTGAGGGTTGTGTTGTAGAGAAGGGGATTCCTATCCTGGTTTTGCATGCACTGAGAAGGAAGAGTGGTGGCTAGTTGAAGGTGGGATTGTTATGCTTGGAGGAGTTCCAGTGTGAGGTCAGGTAGATGATTGGAATTGCTCTGTCTAGCTGTGGGTTGGGTTGTGTATGAGAATTTAGAGCTTGTGGCTAGACATTCACCCTTGTGGTCTCATAGCCCTGGCTTGGGGTGGCATCTGTAGCAGATGCTTATGGTTGGGTGGAAAATCATCGTTTGCAGCCAGTCAGTGGTTAAATTTTCAGAGAAAAGATAATTGTTATTCTGTTTATCTGTTATTCATTTATGTTTGCATAATCGTTTTGACTTATAATTTGAATGCAACTGAAATGAAGAAGAATGAATATAAGGAATTAGGTATAAATCTGTTATGAATGCAGTAAATTTTTGAGATTAAATGATGCCTGTGCTTTTGGGTTATTGTCGGGCATATAAATGTATAAATGAAATGGATGCATCATTGTTTATCGATTAGGTTGATATTTTCTTCCAGAAATTTCATTGAAGCATAATATTGCATGAAGCCTGTTACTGGAATTGCAAAAATGACGAATTATGTTTAATGAAGAGAGTTCTGGTTGTGAATGGTTCATGGTTTCATAGAATTGTGCATGAGCATTATTTTTCTGTTTACTACATTTTTATGTGCTTTAGAGAGTTGCTTCCACATCGGAAAACGGCGAAGGAAGGCATCCAAGCACACTACGGAGTGGTATTGGAGCCGGTTGTAACACTAAGCTGCCATGGGCATTACATTTCATATCAGTTATGGAAATAACAATTTCTTGTCATGAATTATGGATCAAATATTTCTATCACATCAGAGAAACGTTTTGTAGATAGTGTTATATCAAAGATAGTTAGAGGCCAGCTTTGAAGTGACATACGTATGAAGAAGTTAACATAGAACACAAACAAGACCCCTTTGAGCATGAGGAGGATGTTATGGGGTTGGATCTAAATCTGTGAAAATGCTGACACAAAATCCAATGGGCAAAGAAACCTAGAGGAACCTAAAGGCCTCCTGAAAACCATGAGGAGCTGAAGGGTTGAGGTCCAAAGTTGTCGGGCAGAGAAGGAAAGGATGATTAAAGTTCAAGAGAGGCAAACCAAATGAATGCCAGGTTGGTCCAAAAAAGGCATTTGCAGCAGCGTCAACATGACTCTAGTGATGCTGGTGGGTGCAGAGGTAGCTTAAGAAGGGAGTCTCGCAGAAGATCCCAAGAATTGAGAATAACCTCACCGGATGTGACCTACCATCCCTCTCCATCATATTCATCTATTAGTGAATCATATACATCTAAGGAACCTTTGAGCAACACAAACTATCCTCCAAGTAAACTTCGTAGGAAAATACACCATCTAGACAACATACAAGAGGATTTGCACAAGCTGAAGCTGCCCGTCCTTAATGGAGAAAACAAGAATGGAAAAGATGTTGAGGCATGGTTGTTAAGGATGAAAGAATGTTTCCAAACCCATGATTACTTAGGAAACATGAAGGCCAGGCTTGCTATTTATAACTTGCAAGGTAAGGCTTTTATTTGGTGGGATTATCACCAGAAAGTAAAGAGAATTAATGAAAGGATGATCAATTGGAGGCAGTTTAGAAATACTTCCAACAGATGAGAAGGTAAAGATACAATGGGTTTTGAGTGGTCTATCTCCATTCTACAAGGATTAGATTCAATTTGATGAMCCTATGACACTTGAAGAAGTAATTTGGAAAGCTAAATACTTATATGATCAGTATTACCTCCCAAACCTGCATTTCAAAATGTTATGAAGTCCCTTAACCAAGTGCAACCCTGGGGGAATTTAGGAAGGTTGCCCATTGTCATCACAACAACTCTTCCTTTCAATTTAGACCAGTTCTTTCCAACACAAGGGGGGGAACCCTAGAAAAGATTGTTTTAAGATGTTCTTTAGAAATAAAGGGATGGTGGATTACCAAGACCATTGTCTATCCAATTGGGTGATGGAGTCAAGATCAAAGAGCATGAGGGTTTKAATATGATAGAGAAGACGTAATCAAGCCATCATTGATGTGTCGTAATTAGTCCAAAATAGATTTTCAGATTATGCAAGAATAAGTGAGAGACCTTAGATAAGAGCACCATCACAACCATGAAATTACAACCAATAATAATGTGCAACTAATAAATAAAGAAGGAACAACCATAATATGAAACCCTAAGTAGGACAACCTTGTTATTGAATGAACAACCAACACTACGTCATTTCTTCAAATCTGATTTCACCACAAGATCAAAAGGACTAAATAGGTCACACCTAACCTTCCTTCTTAGCTAAAACAACCCACCAAAATGAAGTAAAATAACCCTAACTGGAAAAGTACAACATCATGATCCTTCAATAATTCAAGGTTCCATCAAGGATAAGGGAGATTTTAACAACCTCGACCCTAATATCTTCTTATGTGACAAACTTGGCCTTCTCCAAATATTATTTCAACAACCAAAACAATGGTAGTTCTTGCAAAAAACTAATCATCCATGAAAATAATAGAGAGATGGAAAAACCTCACATTGAACCCATCCTTCCAATCCTCCCAAAGAAATCCAACTAAGCTTGGAGGGGAATTCCCAATCTTTCAACCATGCATTTTAGCAAATGAATCTCTCCTCCATTTATGCATTTCACATATAATCAATAAAATTATATATATAAAAAGCTAGAAACCCTAGAATTAACACTCCTCTTAGGGTACATTTTAGGGTTTGTTTTAACCACAAATTAACATGTGTCAACTTATTTGAGCTAGCTCCTCCATATATGTGAATCATGCCTCAAACAATGTGTAATGCGCCATAATAACCCTTTAACATGCTTCAAATGCTCTCTTGAAGAGGGCATCCTCCTTTAGAGGGAAAATCCACAATTAAAGCAACCCTTGGAGTGGAGTGCTCTTCATCAAGATACCTCCTTTGAACATTCAAGTGCTTCCATCACCACATGGCATCTCCAAGCTAGGGTGTTCCTCCTTTGTCTTATTCCCTTGCCACATGGCATGCTTTGGGCCTCCTCCATTGTATGACATTTTGCTCATTTTTCCTTTGAGTGAATAAGATGGGTCCATAATGCTACTTGTCATCTTCATAAGTAAAACACACTCCCTTTGAGGGTTTGATCATGCCAATAATGCTACATAGCATCTTCTCATGCAAAGGGTTCGCTACATAACATCTTCTCATGCAAAGGGTTCGCCTCTAAATATGTAGAAAAGACCTTGAACAATCTATCCTTACCCCAAAATGCCTCAAAAGGTGAAATATGCCTCTAAATATGTGGATGCTCCTCCATTAGGGCTATTTATCCCCCTTTCTCATCTTCAACATGCCCTATCCACCTCCTTGAAGAGGCATTCAACCTTTTATGCTCATTTACCCCTTTGTTTGCCACATATGATGCTTTGGAGCACCAATTAGTTAGGGTGTTATCTCCTTGGGTTATGTTTGACCCATATCTCGCCATAAATCATGCTTTGGATAGTCTCATGAGTTAAGACATTCATCATCTAAGGTTTTCTTCTTTCTCATCTCTTCCATCCATATGGTCCTAGGCCCTAAGATCAACTTAGGAAGAGGGCTCTCCATTAATGATACAACAAAATAATGTATGCCATGAATCAAGTGTGCTCAAAGGATCCTCATGGTGAAACATGTCTCCAAAAAAATCCTCCAACAAGCCATGTATACTCCTCCACACCTTTGTCTTTGCCTTAGATGATGAGTGGTGTTTGGGAAAGATAGAACAAGGTGTATAACATCCAAGCCTCACCCAACAACTTGTAACTACTAGTGCGAGGTACGCCCATGAAAATGTGAAATAATCCTAGATTTTTAGGGGTTAACAATTTGATCCACATGGACATTGCAGTCCTCTGTGGGGTGCAAGAGAACTCCAAAATCTCTATTGAATATATACCTACAAACTAAATCAAAGGGCTAGTTGTTCATAATGGGATCAATAAAAAACTTCACATCCTCGCCACATAATACAAAATGTCTTAAATCCCAATTTATTATAAAATGCTTGAGAATGTTCATCTAACTATTCATTCTCATAGGGCACTTCAGATAAGACACGAGTCCAAAATGCCAAAGAGAACATAAATGAAACCTACTGCTTGTGAACAATCAAACTTATTCTTCCTACCCTACTCTACAATACGAAAATACAAATGCTAAGTGAAATCTAAGAGCCAATGCAACCGTTGTATCATCTCAACAACTACATGAGATCACCCCTTGTGTTTGGTAACAAACTAAAACAAGACTACTTTAAACATCTTACAAGCATAGGGTAGAATTTTTGTCACTTTGTGGCTGAAAGTTTAGGTGAGCTCTCGAAGATGAAATAAAACACCAAGACCACACCAAGGTTGGCGTGTGTCGTTACACGCTTGCTCTATCCAATATTGAATAGGGCTTATATAGTCATTGCCTCAGGCATCTAAATAGGGTGACCCATCATTACGCCATGAATCATCTCCATGGACTACCATATACCTCTCCAAAGGTTGATATACATGCTCCAAAAATCTCCCCCCTTTGCTACCATATAAATCACTTGGCATAGCCTCAAGCAACAAGGATTTAAAAGGTGGCTCCAAGATAAACCTGCAAAAAATTTGTTGCCCTCTATCAAACCTCCACATGATGCATGTTATGAAAAATTAGAATTGGAAAAACACATAAGCTTATGATTTAGGGTTTGATGCCCTCATTTGGAAGGCTGAAAAACATTGCAATGCATCAAAGATCACGCGTGATATTGTCCCAAACACATTGCAGCCCTTAATTTCATCCCCTTGCTATTTTTTTGTACATAGAAAGGGTACGAGTTGAAGATATAATGGCTAAAAAAATTCTACATTTATAATGTGATGATAATGTTCCTTGTGTTGCAAGAAATATGTGCCATTGATGAGGACACACAAATGTTGGTCAACAATAGAAAATGCATCATATACCTCAACATCTCTTGGATGTAAAAGATCATAGGAAATAGGATCTACAATGTTCTCTTCATGCACCATGAAATGTCTCATAACGTTGATTGAAAATGGAAAGTGGAAATTCATATTTTCCCCCATCAATCTCTCATTATCTGTGTCATAGATGGTGTCTCCATGAACAAACCTACAATTCCTTTATCCCCCAAGGGTTTCTCTACAAGATCTATCCCTTTTAACTCTTCAAAAATTTCATCATTTTCATACATTTGAAAAGGAAATTCACCATAACTTACCAAACCCTTGTCTTTCTCAAAATCCATTATGGTCACTAGAATGTCCTCATGTAAGTGTACATCATCATTACATGGTGCTTCTTTTGGAACAAGATGGAATGCATAGTTTTCAATGCAATCTTCACCATCAAAATCTTCATGAGGTGTTGCATTAGGGTCTTCAAGAACTTAATCTTACTACTCCTCATCTCGATCTGAAATCTCATGTACAAGTGGTTCACGTGATGAAAGAGAAAGATAGTCATCGAGGAAATCCTCATGAAAGTCATCTTCAAGCTTCTCTTGGTCTAGCTCACTATATTTTTCTTTGATTTACTTAACCAAAGACATTAATGTCTCA
This sequence comes from Picea sitchensis, assembly GCA_010110895.2. Lineage (NCBI taxonomy): Eukaryota > Viridiplantae > Streptophyta > Pinopsida > Pinales > Pinaceae > Picea > Picea sitchensis. The sequence goes on from SNQJ01S0014632.1 coordinate 13,083, forward strand.
TATTTGTTATTGATTTTAATCATTAAAAGAACATTTGAGAGGTGGTTATTATATGTGAATATTAGATAACATATCTCACCTTCTCTATATTGGCAAGCATAAACCAAATCTTCAACCTGTTCTTCTTCTTCATAACTAGGATCCCAACACTTGCAAACTGCTTCAATTAAACCTTCAAATCAAAATATTCCTTTCTACCAAGATTTTCCAACTATATTTCTACAGAATCTTCCAAGATGAGCACAAACATTTTCATCGTGGTATCCTCATGGACAACATTGAATTTTGAAGTTAATTCAATGAAAGATGCAACATGTAGTATAGCTCAATCAATGTGTACATGGAACTTCACAATGTGCTCATCCCAAGCTAGATTAGGGAACTCATTCAAATATCTCAGGATACTTGAGAAATCTAATAGAGAAAATCCTTTGCCATCCAACTCTTCTAGGAGTGATGCCATGTTTCTTCACCTCAAGTCTTAAAAATAAAAAAACTGATGAGAAATTTTGAAAAACACATCACCATCATACCTCATTTTCATATCAATGTAGTCACCAAATGAGTCTTCAAATGCCTTGAAATCTGTTGGATGCCCTCATCTCTACAAACAACTTGCCACTTCAAAATCTTCTAAAATAGGGCTTGGTTCCTTCGTGGAGTCGCCAAATGAGAATAAGATCTTCAAAGAAATGTGTTCATCAAATCATAGTAGCTAATCTACTAAATCTCAAGAATTGGTCTTTGTCCCTGACAACGACGCCAATTTGTTACCTTTTGGACTTGCACTTCAAAATGTTACAAAGTCCCTTAACCAGGAGCTTAGGAAGGTTTCTCATTATCACCACAATTCTTCCTCTTGCTTTAGGTTGGTTCTTTTCTAGCACAAGGGGGAAACCATAGAAAAAATTATTTTAAGATGTTCTTTATAAATAAAGGGATGGTGGATTACCAAGACCAGTGTCTATCCAATTGAGCGATGGAGTCAATATTAGAGAGAAATAGGGTCTGAATATGATGAAGAAGTAATTAAACCATCATTGATATGTCACAATTACTCTAAAACAAAATTTCAAATTATTCAAGAATAAGTGAAAGCCCTTAAACAAGATGCACCATCACAAGCATGAAAATTATGGCCAATATTAACGTGCAACTTGCAATAAATAAAGAAGGAAAAACCATAATATGAAACCCTAGACGAAGTAGACAAAGTAGGACAACTTTCTTATTGAATGAACAACCAACAATACATCTTCAAATTTTATTTTACAACAAGATCAAGAGGACCGAATAGGTCACACCTAACCTTCATTAGCTCAAACAAGCTACCAAAATGAAATGAAACAACTTGAACCAATAACTTGTAGTAACAAAATCCGTCAATAATTAAATTTATAATGAGGATTAGGGAGGGTTTAACAATCTCAATCCGAATCTATTCTTATGAGACAAACTTGTCCTTTCAAAAAGATTATTTAAGTGGTAAAAAAATTGCAATTCTTGCAAAAACCATAATCATCCATGAAAAGAATAGAGAGATCGAAAAACCTCGCATTTAATCCATCCTTCTTCCTATCCCCCCAAAGATATTCAACTAATCTTGGAGGGGAACAACCAATCTTCTAACCGTGTGCTTTAGTAAATGAATCTCTCCTCTATTTATACTTTTCACACCAAACCCCAATCTATAAAATAATATTTTAAAAAAGATAGAAACCCTATAATTAGGGCTCTCCTCTTACGGTGCTTTTTAGGGTTTGTTTTAACCACAAATTGACATGTGTCAACTTCTTCTTTGAGTGAGCTCCTCCAAATATGTGAATCATGTCACACACAATGTGTAATAGCCCATAATGACCCTTTAACATGCTTCAAATGCTCTCATGAAAAGGACTTCCTCCTTTAAACGAAAAATCCATGATTAAAGCAACCAAAACATCCTTTTTTTTACACTTGGAGTGGAGTTCTCCTCATCAATAGACCTCCTTTGACCATTCAAGTGCTTCTACCACCACATGGCATCACTTTGAGCTAGGTCATTTCTCCTTTATCCTCTTTCCTTGCCATGTGCCATGGTCTAGGCCTCCTCCAATGGGATGTTTTGCTCCTTTTGCCTTTGAGTGAATAAGATAGGTCCATATTGCTATAGAATAAAAACACCAAACCTTTGTGGGTTTGATCATGCCAACAATGCCACATGACATCTTCTCATGGAAAAGGTTTGCTTTCAAATATGTAGAAATGGCCTCAAACAATGTATCCTTACCCCAAAATTCCTCAAAAGGTGAAATATGCCTCCAAATATGTGGAATCTACTCCATTAAGGTTATTTCTCACCCTTTCTTGTCTTCAACATGCCTTGGCCACCTCCTTGAAGAGGGTGTTCAACCTTTTATACTCATTTACCACTTTGTTTGCCACATGTTATTCTTTGGAGCTCCAATAAGGTAGGGCATTATCTACTTGCGATGTGTTTAATCCTTACCCCCTACAAATCATTCCATGGACATCTCTTGAGGTGGGGCGTTCATTTTCTATAGTTTTCTTCTTGCTCATCTCTTCCGTCCATGTGGTCTTGGGCCCTGAGATCAACTTAGGAAATAGCTTTCCATCAATGATGCAACAAGATAATTTATGCCATGCATCAAATGTGCCCAAATGGATCCTCATGGTGAAACATGTCTCCAAAAAAAGCCTCAAACAAGCCATCAATACACTTCAACACCTTTTTATTTTCCTCAAATGATGAGTGGTGTTTGAGTAAGGTAGAATAAGGTGAATAACCTCAAAGTCTCTCACAATGACCTATAACTGCTACTGAAGTAAAATATCTTGTCTTGTGCTAGTGAGAGAGGCAAGTCCATGAAAATGTGAAATGACCCCATCATTTTGAAGGGGTAACAATCAAAATAGATGAAAATCATATTTTCAGAAGGCTTGGAAGGAAAAGAAAATAGAGAAGCAAGACAAAAGGAAGAAGGTCTTCAAACCTCATTTCTTTAGAAACAATCTCAAGAATTTCTAGCAAAATCAATGAGCTCAAAGTAGGACAAACACAATTGAATCTTTGGAAAAAAGAACAAGGTAGTGAATTAAATGTTGGGGTTGTGGAGAGGATCATATGTATAAATATTTCCCACATTGCAAAGAAAAAATGCATGGACTCAACATGGAACATTCCTTGAATATGTGCAACATTGGAAGATCGCCATGTAGACCATCAATCAAATATTATTGAAATTCAAGGTTAGATTACAAAGCAATCTATTTTTATTTTAAGTGTTCCCAAGGCAAGTTATATTTATGCTACTTCTAAACTTGTTAACAATTTTGTTCTTGAGCATAGCAAGCCTTGGTCAACTCAATTAGCTATTGGAACCAAAAGGAATATTAACAAGATGGTGAAGAACTCTCCATTAGAGTTGAACGGATCCCACACATATGCAGAATTAAATATATAACCACTTGGATCTTATGATGTTCTTATTGGAATGGATTGGTTGGAGCTACACTTTGCCATTCTTTATTGCTACAACAATACATTTAATTGTTTTGACGAAGAAGGAAACCAAAGGACATTGAATGGTTTTTCAAGGCCAATATCCATAAAGAAATTTTCAACACTACATTGAAGAAATGTTTTGTAAAGGGTGTTAATTGTATGCATCCTGTGTAGTGGAATGAACAAAAGACTAAGACCCAAGCCTTCTTGATTGTTCAATTACACAGGAACTTGAAAAGGTGCTTCCATAGGAAATCCTTGGATTACCTCCAAAGAGGGTCAGTGATTTTTTATTGATCTTGTATCTGGACCTACACATCTGTCCAAGGCTCCTTTTTTTTTATCGGGATAAAAAATCATAATTTTATTTATGTCAAAAGTAAAATTATATTCCTGAGATGCTCATCAAGCATTCCATATATCTCTAATCATAGAGTCCACTTCTTTCTCAAATAACTTAAGCCACTAAAATGTGAAATTTTCTTATACCAACACTTGTGTAGTCTTTCTACATACTATTACTATCATGTATCTCATAGTTTGTCTTACATAAAAATCATATATCTAGTAGATACTATGATAGTATCTTGTAGCTCAAATTTTTCTTACAAAAACTTTCAAAGAAAGTCTTGTAAAACAATCTTCCCCATCAAAATCAAAATATTGTAGCATGCATCATCTAGAAAGAGTATCATGTAGGTGAAACCCGTCCCTCTAAAGATCCAAACATCTAATAGTATCATAACTTCAAACAACCCTATAAGAAAGGTGCACATTCAAAGATAGTGGAGTTACCCTCCACCACTTCTTCAATGATTCATTTCCCAGGTTCTAGCAGGAATCCTTCTTTTGAAAGTCTGTCAACTTCAACATTATGTTCCCTATAGTCGTGACTAAATGAGAGAGTTGTGAATAAATATTTTAATCTTTTTAGATATTCATAAGTTGGCCTCAATAAGAAATTTTCCACTACACACATCCAGGATCCAATTTATCACCATAAGTGAATCTCCAAAAACTTGTAATTTTATTGCCCCATATTCAACAACCAACATGAGAGTTATTTTGAGAGCCATAAACTCCGCATCATTGTTTGTACCTCTCCCAAATGTTTCTTCGTACTTTAAAAAATGAGTATCCTTCAGATATAGTACACCTCCTCCCCCACTAACATGTGAGTTATTATGTGAGGCACCATCAAAGTATGCCCAATAGTTAGACTTGTCAATCACTTCGATTCGTATTTGTCTTAGGGGATTTTTAGAATTTGACTATGGCAAGTTATTTAGGATGTTCAATCCATGTGTAGCGCACTGCAAGGATAATACATCTTGCTCCTCAAAAAGTGCAATGTTCCTTGCTAACTAGACTCCCCATCCCACTATGAGAGGAAGAGATTTCAAATTGTCATATACCTTGTTACCCATCCATACTTTTAGACCCTATTTAATAGTGGCACCTGCCTAGACAACATTGCAACCCATTATAGTCCCTATCTCTTTCCAAACTAGATTTGTATATTCACAAGTCATCAATAGATGATAGGAAGTCTCCTTAGCTTCCTTTCAAAGAGGACACCTACCAGGGCCCTCCTTTTCTCTTCTCTGGCACTGATCTCGGGTTAATATCATGTTGTTTAAAGTTAGCCACATGAAAATCCTAGATTTCGGTGGACATTTGTACTTCCATACGTTCTTCGACCACCAACGAGACATCTCCACTAGTCAGTGTTCACACAGTGCCATATAACCTATTATGGGGTATCTCTTCCCATAGCTATGTTTTTTGACCAAATGAGTTCATCCTCTTTTTCATCTTTTATTCTAACATGGCTAGAACATACTAATGATATATAAGTATTCCATTATGTAGCTTCATTTCCCTCTAATCCAATTATTCCAACATCCTTCCATTCCTATTTCCAAATTGTGGTGAGGTCCCTATCAGCCACTTGGCACAACTTATATTATCCTTTTACCCTTATAATTTGAGCCAAGTTTTCAAGCAATCTGTAAGAAACCCCATAGCCTACCCAAGGATCTTCCCCCAATCTTACCTTGTTGCCTCTACCAACCTTCCAAATTAACCATCTGCCCACCAAAGGAAAGGCTAATATGGAAACTTTCCATATAATCGAAGCATTTTGACGAGATTTTGTTGGAATTCTTATCCAATCCTCCATATAATCTAGTTCTATATACTTTTGCTTCATCACTTGACTCCACAAACCATCAACTGTTATTAGACTCCACACACATTTTACAGATAATGCTTTGGCAAAGAGAGATAGGTCTTTTTCATCCTCCCATATCTTTGGGGAGTACCACCCTTTTCCATTTAACCAATGTGATGCCTCTCTTCTCCCTATTCCTTGACCAGAGGAAATTCGAACTCAACTTTTTGATTTTTTCAATCACATATTTCAGAATAAGAAAAAGTGACATTCAATATATTGATATTGCTTCAATAACTGATTTAATCAATGTTAATATTCCACCACGCTAAAGTCGTCTATTATACCATACTTTTAGCCTCTTTTCAACCTTCAAAATTAACCAGACCTGGTCCTTAACTCCATAGTCATTGGGTTTAATATAAAATCCCATGTATTTGATTCCCTTGTTGAGATCTACAACTTGATAAGGGAACAACTGAGTAAAAAACCTCATGTCTTCCTTACTAGTCGACATACAAGAGATGAAAGATTTCCCCACATTTACCTTCATCCATGTCGCTATGCAATACAAATCTAGTATTTCATTGATTTTCATGGCATCCCTTGGAGCCATCACAAAATAGCAAGATGTCATCCACAAATAAGAGGTGACATAAAAAAAAAAAAACGGTTTTCCCATCCTAACAACTTTAAATGATCCATATCTTCTTGCATCCATAATAGCTCTAGTTAACCCTTCTACTACTATAAGAAAAGATAGTGGAGACGATAGACATCCATTCCTAAGGCCCCTTCCTATTCTCAAGAATAAAGAATCTAAACCATTGATAAGAACTGATAAATTCATAGATGATATACAACTCATTACCCATTTTACAAAGGGTAGCTGAAAGCGAAGATGAATCATTATCATTATTAAGTATAATGAGTTGACCCTATCATAAGCCTTTGAGTGGTCAAATTTTTCTACCATTGTTGGGATCCTTTTTATCTTAATTGTATGCATCCCCTCCTAAGAAACTCCTACAACCTCATGTATTTTTGTTCCCTCAAGGAAACCGAACCACTCACTCGATATAACTCCTCAACGTAATCTTTTAACTCTTCTAGTTATTGTTTTGGCAATGATCTTGTATATATATAGTTATGGAGGGATATTGGCCTAAACTCCTCAAAGGATTTAGGGTGATTATTTTTTGGTATCAAAGCAATAAAGGTGGCATTAAAAGTTTCCATCACTTTACCTGAAGTTCTACACTTCTCAACATTCCTTAACAGGTTTTCTTCAATGTTTTCCTAGAACCCAAAAAAGAATTCCACCAGCCAACCATCAAGGCCTATTACCCCCTCTCTCACCTAGGGGTAACTAGAGGAGATCGTGTCTCATGGACCACAATTAATACAATGATATCGATGATGATGATGATGATGATGATGATCAATATTCTCCACTAACAATAGTCCCTCAGATGCCTCCCCCCTGATGATTTCACAACTCAATCCATTTCACTTGATCAACATGGTTCATCCGAGGATGGTGACCCAACACACATAAGGTAATCTTAGTCATTGTTTCATATAAAGTTTCATACTTAATGCACTAGGAATTTAGGTGAGGATCATGGGTTGAAGTCAAATAATGGATCATGATTGCTTGGAAGTTATGATTTTTGCCTTGTTTCACCTTGGTGGCCATCTTATGTGCCCTAGTCCAGTGTTGTCACTCTTGGTGAAAGGGGTACTATTGGGAACCTTGATAGGGATAATGTATTGCTCCTTCCATACTTAACGCTTTTTGTCATGGGCCTTCCACATTGTAATCTTATGGAATGGTTGTTACATGTACACCAAAAAGTCATGTGTCTTCATCCTCCTATGAGAAGGGATAGAATGTTGAGGTTGATGTGGCTACTAAAGAATAAAAAACAAAGCATGTTTAAAAAAAGAATAATGGGATATAAATGACCAATTCATAAGACATAGGTCAACTTGAGATCCACCCCCTCGCTATGAGGCGATCACCCCTAGTCCTAATGCACTGAATGCATATCAATTAAAAGGACTTTATCCCAACAAGAAAAACAATGAATGCTTGAAACCTAAAAAGGGGACTTGCAAAGAAATAAAAGAATATCAAAAGACAAGAAGGGGTTTGGAATACACACACCACCAAGGAAAGAGTATCTCACGTAGCAAGTGCTCCCTCTACAAAGGCAGTGATGGAGATGAAACCCCACATGTCCTTGCATGCCAATGACACCATGACCATGAAGTAAACCCTTCCACCCCATTCACTTATACTTACACTTGGAAGAGTTTCCCATGAACTACTCCTCTATTTGAGTACCGACACACCTAATAGGGTCTCATGATGGTCCTCCCATACCTAAACTTGGCAAATTGCATAACGTCTTAACCTAGTGTGAAATTTGAAGAAGACACATGGGTGAATTGCTTACATGGATTATGTATTAAGTAATGGATTACTTTGTATGATCCTAATGGCTATGGTATCTTCTGATGGTTGGTCTCACCTGATTTTGTTGGCATTGTTTTATCTTGATGCACTCTTGACATGGTATGTTGAGGACGTTTTAATGATGATACCTAGGATGTTGAGCATTATATGGAGGACATTGCACACTTTATGCAGAGCGTTGCAACTTTTGATGATTGTACATACCCTGAGGCACCTCCCCACACCTCTTGGAACTTTCACATTAGACAAATGAGCACATATGTTGTAGATATAGCCAGATGGGCCATTTAGAGGACAAGAAACCCCACAGGCTAGACAAAGCACCCATGAGCATATTAGGGTTGTATTGGATGACATTGCACCTAGAGATGATGTCACAACTCTTGGGAGAGGTCATGGAGCCCTCTTCACCTATGATGTCACACCCTAGCCCTTGGATGTTTCATTTATGACGATGATGTCATACTTGATGAGATGACCTAGCATGGGAGAATCCTTCTTGATGATGAGTTGGAACTTGGTGGTGATGAGACATGACTCTTGGGGTGAAGAGACATGACCTTTGATGATGCTTTCACCTTTTCATGGAGATACCTAGCCTTTGAAGGCACCCTTTCACCTTTAGAGCATGACATCATGGCATTTGGAGGCTTCTACACCCACACGTCACCTTTTGAGGGGGTGTTTTGATAAAGTATCATTGTATCTTTATATTTGAGGCTATTTTCGGGGTCAACCATGACCTATTCACCTTGTATCATGAAGGTTTTATTGTTTTATGAGATTTTAGGGTTTATAGCACTAGGGTTGCCTCATATAAGAAGGCTAGTCATCCTCATTTGTCGAATCACAACTTAGACTTGTGGATAATCATCATTACTTGTCTTATTTTTCTCTCTCTTCATCATTTAGTACTTATGTGCACCTTTGGAAGAATGATCTATTTGATGTTTTTTCTTGTTTTGGTGGATGTTTAATGAAACTAGGGTTTCCTCATGAATAGCTACTTGGTTTAGTAAGTGGTATTTTCCAAGTATTTATGTTTTTTCATGGTATTTAAGTGAATTCTATGTCAAAGTGGTGATAATTTAGATGTCATCTTGTTTCCTTGGATAATTTTTGCTAGAAACCTTAGGGAAGGATTGTAATTGGTCATCCCCTTCCCTTGTTTTATCCATCTTAATTTTGTTGAAGCATACAAGGTCAATATTAGGGATTGTGAGTGAACATCCCAATAACGTTGTCTTTAAGGTTGAAATATAGGGTTTATGGGGGGATACACTCTCGAGTTTGAACTAGTTCCAATTGATCTTGTGATGGACACTCTGAAAGTAGGATCACACCTAGGGTTTATGAGTGGATAAACTCTAGGGTTTGTTTTCCTAGAAGGTTTGACCTAGGCTTATGATTGAATAATACTAGGGTTTAATCCTCAAGTCTCCATTTTATTTTAGCATCTTTTCAAGTTGTTGCATTGACTCCATATGCCCAAGGACTTAAAGAAGGAACTAATCTTTCTCTTGCTACAAGTAATTACACGCCTTATTTTAGCGTAGGGTTTGCATTGCATTTGCATTTTTCATCATTTTCTAGTCTAACATCTTGCACATCTTTTAGCCTATATTGTTATTTAATGTCATTATTTTCTGCATTAATTGCATTTTCAGCCATCAGGGTTTAATGTATTGCATATAATTAACATAGTATAATTCTCTTTCCTTCAAGTGATAACTAGCTTATGGTTTGATGGTATTTAACTTAGCATTTAGAGCATCTTTTGTTGCATTCTTAGATATTTCAAGAATAATTAACTATTGTTGTTTTAAACTTGTTATTATTGAAGCATATTATCTCTTGTCTCAAGTTTTATTGGAGCAATCCTTTTCTCTTTGATAGCTAGTGGATCAACATTTCTTCATTTTCTTTTAGCTACTGTATCAACCTTTTTATATTTTTGTTTAGCTAGAGTTTTAGGGAATTTAATTTACCTTTTAAGCATTGATTGTATTAACATCACTCTTCACACACACACACACACAATCAACTTGGTTTCCCTAACCAATCTTAAAATTTCCCTTCACTTGAACATAGCTAATCAAGTAACCAAGACAGGGGGCCATAGACTTTCCTTTACCTTTCTATAGGATCCCTTGAGGTTGCTAGGGAAGCCTACCTTGTGTTAGATTCTTGTCTATCACTAAAATGAGGGAAGTACTTGCTTAGGTGACAATGGAAATTACTTCCATATGTTACACTAGTCTAGCATCTTGTGAAGGCTTTGCATAAGTGCTATATTAGGTGATAACATTTTGGCGCCATTTCCAGGGACAATTCAATCATTCTTCCAACGACACTTTCTTGGTAAGATTACTTCAAATCCTTACTCAAACAAGATTACCTAGTGACTCCACTAAGGGTAGAATCCCTTTTCTTTGATGAGCCTTGTCTAACAAGATCATCTGGTGACTCCACTGAAACAAAATGTTGAAAATACTAATCAAGAGAAAAAGAGGAGGTTTTCTAATCCCTCCAAACCATACAAAACAAGGCATCCTCACTACTCTCTTTTAGTTAAGTCCTTATTTGGAGGAAGACTTCTTTTGTCTCCAATGGCTCCACCACCATGGGCTACCAATATTTTCAATCCTTTATATATGACTGGGATACAAGGATATCCCCATGCTATGCCTAACAAATTTGATAAGTGGTTGCCTAAGTTTTCTAGTAATAATGTCACATCTACTGAAAAACATGTTGATGCCTTTTATACGTTCTTTCAAAATCACCCTCTCAATAATGATGATGAAGACATGCTTATGAAATTGTATGTTGCTTCTTTAGTTGAAGATGTTAGGAGATGGTATAATAACCTTCCTGATAAGAGTATTAAAAGTTGGGAAGCCTTTCATAGTGTTAGCACTCTGTAAATTTGTTCAATTGATAAAATAAACGACAGAGGTAACCTACAAACCAACTTTAGAGCTAGGTACTAGCCTGCTCAACTCAGAGAGGGCTCTCTCGTGTCACTTGGTGTTTCTTTGACAATCAATGGCTAGGTTTTGTTGTTTTGGGGTTTTTTTTACAAATTTGTTGGCAAGGAAGGAGAGGGACACTTAGGGCTATGGAGTCAAGTTTCTGAAAATGAATGAAAACACT